>JAVQIZ010134023.1:0-10071 GCA_036023535.2 Galaxias brevipinnis | reverse complement strand
CCCCCCCCCCCCCCCCCGCCCCCCCCCCCCCCCCCCCCCCCCCCCCCCCTAACGCCCGCCCCGCCCGGGGGGGGGGGCGGGCCCGCCCGGTAAACCGGCGGCTTGCCAGTCTCATGAATTAATCTATGTGTGCCGAGCGTGAGATTCCTCTCGTGGAGGAGCAGGCAGGTTCTCTCTCCCCTCCCAGCGTTTTGCGGAGCCTGTGATGTGTCTGCGTCGGGTGAGAGTTGGAGTGCGGGGCACTAGTGACTCCTCGCCGCGCTGTTGTAACGACACCCAAAAAAACCCACACACACGCACAAAAAAAACATAATTATTCGGCGATATCAAAAGATTTCCATGGCAACGGTTTGCCGTGTTAACCGCCGCGGCCGCTCTCATGAAACCGCCACTCACCCGTCGCCTGCTTTCCAAACGCTCCTCCGATAATGACCGAACAGGAGAATAGGGGGAGGTGCACAGACACACAGGAGGCATGAATAACAATGGCAGAGTGAGTGTGAGGACGGACAGCGTCTGATCTATGATGACATTGCAGGCCGACGGGGGCCCTGGCCTGTGTGACACGCAGACTGTGACACAGATTAGCCCAGGGAGAAAGAGAGAGAGAGAGAGAGAGAGAGAAAGAGAAAGAGAGAGAGCAAGCGAAATAAAGAGAGAGAGAGAAAGCGAAAAAGAGAGAGAGAGAGAGAAAGAGAAATGGAGCTTAATACGCCCCTGCCCCCGCTGAGGAGCAAATCAAATCCAGGGGGCCTTCTCCTCAGCGGTCGGCGACCATGCACTGACACCTCCACTGAGGGCCCGGGGTCTGGAAATTGGCCTATTGAATTACAGCGTTTTCCCCGGGCCCTAAGTCATCCCCTGCCTCCCCGTGTCCCCGGCCCCCATCTATCAGAGTTAGCCACCGGCGTCGTTCATCTCACCGCGCTTAAATACAAAGGAGGGCAGTGGGAGTCGCCGCCACACATCACTCAGCAGGGCTCCTCTGTGAGACAGCAAAGTCACAGGAAGTGACACGCCACCGGGAGGACGTGCCTCGCCGGCGCACTGTGCTCGCTCTCTCGCTCCCTTTCGTTCTCTCGCTCTCTTTATTCCTCCCTTTCTCGCTCTCTCTCTCTCGCTCTCTTTATTCCTCCCTTTCTCGCTCTCTCTCTCTCGCTCCCTCTCTCACTCTCTTTATTTCTCTCTCTCCCTCTCTATTGAGGCACACCAGAGTCAGGTCCCCTGGTCTTTGTGGCTCAGCCGTTTCTCTTGATGCCGGCTCTCCTCTCCTCTCCTTTGGCCCGGGTTCATTTGCATTTGGTCCGGGGGGTTTACCAGCTAAATCAATGTCAATCAGGACTATCCAGGGTCACTTCCCCCTTGCACAGCAAGTGGGACCATCACTCCATAACCAGATTATCTTACCGCCTGCAACACCTACTCGGCATTGGAGATCCCGCCTACCTCTCCCCAATCAGATTCCTGAACGATTATTCAAATCTCATTTGAAAGAGGCCCTTGAGGCGTGCGTCCAGTGCCCCCCGGCTGCATTCTCCATTTGGAGACGTGTCCCCAGTCCACCTCCGCAATCGATGGCTCACCTCCCGCCGCCGCCCGCCTGCTGACCCTCGCCCGCTCAAGGCCCGCCGTGCCCCTCGCCCCCTCCAGCCCGCCCTGCCCCTCGCCCCCTCCAGCCCGCCCTGTCAGTCGCCCCCTCCAGCCCGCTGTGGTTCGGGGGGGCCGCCGCGTCATCTTTGCCGCGGTCCTACTATCTGATTACCGAGCAGATGGGCCGAATCGACTGGCCCGTCGGGTCGCGACCCGCCATCCAAAAGCTGTTATGTAAGTGTGAAGACAGATGCTCGCGCTCGCTCAATAGAGGCCCTGTCCGACCAGCGCTTCCATTATCGGAAGACAACCCATTACACCCAAGTTTTTGGATGGTGTCCCAGACTTCGCGCCGCGTCTCATTATTTCTAGCCGGCCTTTGCCCCTTTTTTGACGCTGCGCCGCATTTTAAATTGGCCCTCCAGCAATTCAACATTTGCATTACATTTCACAGCGCAATATGTGTGTAGGATGTGCTGTTATTTTTCAGCAGCCGGCATCACACGGCTATACAGTCGCTAGCACACACACACACACACACACACAAACCTTGTTGTGTTGGTGTTGCGAGTGGTTGAGTGTGTATGTGAGAGAGAGAGAGAGAAAGCCAGCGCCGCCGCTGCAGGGCTTACTGTGTCAGAGAGTCCACTACTGGGCTATGACATCATTCTCTGGAGGGGAGCCAGCAGGCTGATTGCTCTGCCTAGCCCTGGGCTGGAGGGTGGGGGGGGGGGGGGGCTGTGGCGCACTGAGCTAATCGTGTTTCAAGTTTCACGTTAGCCCGCCGTTCTCCATCTCCGAGCTGCTGCCCGCTCTCCCAGTCAGCCAGGCCGCGTGGCCCCTCACACCCCCGCGCCAGGGCACCACGAGAGAAACAAACGAACTAGCATCCGCCTGACATGGGCTTTCATTTTCTAATGCGCTGACCCGTTCCAGCGCAGTGTAACAGGGGGTCCCTGGGTGACCATTAAAATAAATCACTCCCGGACCGCGGCGAGGGCCCTAAGTGTTCATGCCTCATCAACGGCTGGATTTCTCTACTCGATTTACCCCGGCCAAATGAGAAAGCACTTTTCTCCTTTACACTCCGGGTAGCACCGAGCAGTCCGCCTTTCCCTTCGGCGGTGCCCACGGAGAGAGAGAGAGAGAGAGAGTGCGCCGTGTATTCAAGCTGCTCGGCGAGGTGGAAGTGCTGCTCGTCAGGCTGTTTGTCATTGGAAGTCCCGGACTCAGCGCGCTCCGCTAGAGCGACCCCGCTCTATGATCACCTGTCCCTCCCACCGTGTGGATCGTAGCCCGTGACCCGTGGGACATCAAACAGACCGATGTGGCCCTGTTGGAATGGAGGGTGCGAAGCCGAGAGTCAAGCTTCATTTGGGCCAGCGGGTGGCAGGCGGGCGGGCGGGTGGTTGTTGCTAAGGAGGCCGGTGGGCAGAGAGCGATGCCCCTCGCCAGTCCCCCCGCTCTCCCAGGTGCGGGGAAGTGATTTGACCCCCAGCCCTGACCTCTGCCATCTACCCACTCAGTATGACCACCTCACTGGCAAACAGGGCTGACACCACCCAGACTGTACGCTGGGTAATTGCCGCACTTGCCCCCGATGTCAAGGTTCTTTGTTTCACACAGTTGGAGCGGGATGAAACAGCGGTGCGGCAAATTCCCATTTAGGTATTGCAGGAAGGATTTTCAGTTCACCTCCCACTCCCGACCAAAAAAAAACCCACATCTGTTTTGTATTCCGCGGAGAAGGAGAGAGAGCGCTTACTTTTTTTTTTTACTCGTCCACAGCTGCTCCAAAGCCACCGTAGTGCAATATTTCACCATGCAAAGTAAACTTAGCAAAGCCCTGTAGAGCACGAGTCTTATCGTCTGTCGTGTCTTAACAGACTTGACTGCATGGGGCCCAAACGATAGGGCGTGTAGGCGGTACGTTAAATGTAGACTATAGTTCCAGAGGATTGTTTTATTTCTATTTCATTCATCTAGGAATGGGTAAACAACCCCTCGACTATTGTGCGTGCCAAATCTGTGTGATATATTGCCTCCGTTGAAAGGCGCATAACTGGATTATCATACCGTGATAGGACTGCTGTCTTCATCTCTCCCCGCCCGTGCACTAGTCTCCGCCAAGTTCATAAATAATCATTATAATGATAATAAAACCAATATTTATTTTCTTTATTCAGAGATTGTCATCATCAGGATGGTTTATGCTTCAACCATGGAAGTGAGGTTCAGGCCTGCTCTGGCAATCTCATTAGTGGTGGCTGATGTATGGGGCATGGAGGCGCCAAGGTGTGCGTGTGTCCGTGTGTGTGTGTGTGTGTGTGTGTGTGTATAGGCACGTATGTGTCTATATAATAGTGTGTGTGTGTTTGTGCACCAAGATGGAGAGTGTATTAACCTGTGTGTAAACCTTTATGGACTCCTGGCGGGTTGAGGCGCTCCAGACGATGGTCAGGGGGAGCGGCAAGGAGAGATCTACTGCTGCCTTATAATACTCCCTCATTGAGAGAGGAGAGAGGTCTACTGCTGCCTTATAATACTCCCTCATTGAGAGAGGAGAGAGCTCTACTGCTGCCTTATAATACTCCCTCATTGAGAGAGGAGAAATCTCTACTGCTGCGTTATAATACTCCCTCATTGGGAGAGGAGACAGCTCTACTGCTGCTTTATAATACTCCCTCATTGGTATGCTGTTCCACACATGATCTATATGGTGTGGAAAATATCTCCCACATTTTCCTCAATCGTACAAACCCAATTTGCCACACATACACACAAAAAAAAGACTGAATAATATCAATCTAAGTTGGAAAGACTCCAGTTATTTCTTAAAAAGGAATCAAACTTGAATCACAGAAGGATACTGTCAAGTAATTCAATTTCACATGGTGGTGTTAGGGTTCAAGGTGTCCCCACGAGGGGTTAACGATATTCATAATTGACTTTATTTTTCACCACTCTCTCTTTATTAAACCGGCGCGGTTTGCCTTCATCACCTGTTCTCGTTTGGATTAGGGAGCGACGCGCACCGCGGAGACACTGAAACGCAATTTCAGCCTATGAATATGTGTATCATGCCGACGCGTCCTCAAATACAGGCCTGTATCCTCTCATTGATTACATTTGTATTATCAAACGCTCCGGTAGGGGCTTCACACCCGCTACCTTTCCTGACATTTTCCCTGGCTCTTATCTCCTTCTCCAAACATGTCCTGATGCTGCTTCCCGGCCTCATAATTATCATCGCTGGCGCACTCCTTCAGCCCATTAAAAAGCCCCCCCTCTAGAACAAAGAGAATAGGAAAGTAGCTGTTCCATAAATGCAATTGTGTGTGTGGGAGTGAATACCCAGGAGTGCACAGTTCCAGGCTGAGAGGAAAATATTAACAAATATGCCAAAGGAGAACATTTGCGAGAAACGTCTATCTAAATATTCATCTTTTACCTTTCAGCGACTCATTTGAATTCCACTTGGTATTCACGCGCGGATGCATTGGAGTCCAATGGGGTGCCGCGCGAAGCAGCAAGGAGGAGGCCCGCGAATAGAAGGACCATTGTTGTTTTCATTTTTATTTGTCTCTAACGTCATCAAAGGTTACTGCCGCTCTTTAAAAGCAGATGCACGCCATTTCAATGTGGACTGTGGCTAAGCCAACTTTAAGCAGGATCTGACGTAGTGACAGAGACTGATGTGATTAGAGCCAGGCAGCCAGTCTGTGTGTCTGCTGTTGGGATGAGTCATCGCCCTTATCTCAGTGGATGGATCATAATGCAGGCTTACATCACGCTCTGGAATCTGAGACTCCTGTACTGTAGGGTGCCGGAGAGCTCGTCTCCATCCGAGACACCCGGAGGCTCCGTGCACTGGTTTCACCCCATACCCAGTCAGTCATTCCACCTCATTCCCAGGCCAGGGGACATGACTCCTGCTCTTTCAGTAAATGCATCATGCTCTCATTTATTAGATGTTTTGCCGTGATCGGGTAAAGCAAGGGTATAGTCATGGTGACTGTCTGAATGAAGCCATGACTCTCTGAAACATTCCAAAAGCATTTCTTCAATGCATCGCATCTAAACTGGATTTTCATTTTTAAATGGAAAAGGTCGACAGCTGAATTGAGAAAACAAGAAAAAAATACATTGATACAACAGTTATTAGTTCTTTAGGCATGTCTTATATCTCAAAGTATTGTGCTCAATCAAATGAAATCACGTAGAGTGTGCCATACAACATTTACAAATAAATCAATTCTTACGTCACCGCGTCTGGTTTTTTTATTGCAGTAAAAGCTACTTTATCCAGAGCCCATTTTACGGCTATATTCTTTGAGTTAATTTCAAGGGCCATGCCTAAAGGGGCTCGCTGCACTCTGTTTCCCCTTCAGTGTATTTGTTCATGAGCGAGTTTGCGCATCAACGGTTTTAAATTGCAATGTTTTCCCCATAGTCATGCTCCGATATGGGGAAAATGCAATTCATCAAACGTAGTAGTTACACTCCTCTTGGAAATGAAAGAAAACAAGCCCAGCATTTGTACATCTGCGAGAGAAAAACACTGCTTATTTCTCATATTCTATGCAGTGGATGAAAGATATTTTAGTATTCTGCCATCGTAACATGTTTACAGTATGTGCAGTTAGATGTCATCAATAAAACACTCATTTTCTAGAAGCGTGTAAAAAATTTGATATTTCTGATTGGTTATTCTGTAGAAATGTGTTGACGGAGCTGCCTTTATTTGTGAGAGAATTACCTCGTTACATTTCCATCTCTTTCATGGACAGACTCGATGCCTAAATAGCCACGGCATTTTCCCCCACACATGGTAATCACATCATCGGTAGGATACTTTATCTACAGATGGTGCATGCTCACTTCTACCGCTGTATCTCTAAATGGGAAATTACCCATTGACGGTGTTCATTGTTTGTGAAGGGCAAAATCTTTGGAGAAATGAGACGATTCCCGAACATGCAAGCATCTTCATTGGTCATTAAAGTAAAGCGTTTAGGCCTTTTGCCACGTGTGGCTGTGTGTTGTAGCCTAGGCCCTGGCCACGGAGGCACGATACCACAGCGTCGATGGTTCCCTCTTACCTCGTCTTACGTTTGGCTGCCTCGCCGATCACACCCTCCTGTGCCGATGTGGCTGTCTCCCACAGCTAGCTGCTCGCTGCCCCCATTACTAAAACAGCCCCGCTTGTCTGTCCCTGAGTCTGATTTAAAGAAGTTGGCGTCAATGAGAGTCTGGGCCACACCAGGCAGTGATGCTGTTTGGGTTTTACCGCTTGATTTAATCGACTTGCAATTCCAGCCATGTAGCGCATAAGACAATTGATGCAATGAAGCTGTTTGGGCAAGCAGAGGCACATAAAGAAGTCAAATGTGGCTTTGGTGATAGAAACTAGGTCAATTAGTCCTGTGATGTTTATCTAGCCTGATGATTGATCTGCTAGTTTGCATGTTTCTGGCTAAAGACTAATTATCCTCGTGTAAATTATATTTGTGCATTCGTGATTTATTCCGGCAAGAAAGCATAATAGATCACAACACGCTGCCAAGTCACCCAAATTCTCGCAGTTAATTAAAACTCTCATTTGCGAGTACAAAACCAAGCCATTAACCGACAGTGGAGAAGATGGTAATACAACTTAGCCAAAGTTGTCAAATGTTTGTAACAATAACTCGTTCCCCAATTTTATCTACAGTCTGCGCTCAATGTGTTTTGTGTTTTGTTCACATGGACCGGCACCTTTTGATTGTATACATTGATTCTAGCCCTTGTCAGGTCAATAGACTCACCTTGTTTGTTTACCTCAGAGAATAGAACAAGCATGGGGAGGGAAAATTCAATGAAGCCGCCCCGGCGAGGGCAACGTCAGTCAAAACAGCCTCTTTGCATACAGTGCCTCACAAAAGACTGTTTGATTTGAGACCTAAATAAAATATCAAGGTTTGGGGTGGGAGGGAGGGGGAGAGGGGAGGGGGGATGACAACACAAGGTGTGGTGCTCTGTTGTATTTATCATGGAAAGCCCCCAGTCTGACTGCTACACGCCTCGACACATCTCACACCCGTTAGCGACGCCAAAGACACACAAGAAAAAAGAAAAGTCAACTCCGACTTTGGGAGACCTTCCCTTGAGGTGGCACCCCGCCGGTGCTTCCTTATGCATGCTAATCAAGGTGTGGGCGGTGGAGACAGGAGGCATGGTGCACTGGGACAACGGGAGGAATACCCCAGGAAAGAACCACGGGCCTCATTAGTTTCTTTCAGCCACTGTCATGCCACTCCAGTTCAAAAGAATAGTTGACTTTAGAACAGGCTTCACAAGTCACTGGGATGTAGGCCAGGAGATATAGGGCAGGTGTTTCCTTGTTTGCCAAAAATATGAATCGTACATGCGGGTATGAAGGGAGATTAAAGTTTCATAAGAATAGTCAACATTTGGAAGACGGTGTTTGGATGGAGATTGGTGATGATCTCAATGTAATAACTAAAGGTTCCTCGCTCTCTCTCTCGCTCCCTCCCTCTCTCTCTCTCCATCTCTCTCTCCCTCTCTCTCTCTCTCTCTCTCTCTCTCTCTCTCTCTTTTAGCCTCGGCCAGAGCCCTTCCCATCTGTGTCATGTTGGTAATCAAGCCTCTCTGACAATGACATCATGCTGTTCCCAGGCAGACCCAGGGAGGGGCAGTCAATGTCACCGACAGCCGCGGTGCCCACCATCGAGAGGTTGAGCCAGCTCTACAGATGGTCCTTCCAAGATAATAAGGTTATGAATGCAGAGAGGCAAACACATGAACACTGACACACAACATACATGCATGAGTGCAGTCCCTTCCACCCCACCCCACTCCCGTAACACACACACACACACCCACACAAACTGCTCATGGGAGATCCTCTTATGGTGAATTGATCCAAAGTGAAACTCATAGTTGATATCATTCCGGGTGACGTTATTTGCTCGTCCAACGCGGAGCAAGTGATTCAGGTTGACTGGCGAAGTGAGCGAAATGGAGTGTGAAACTCTCTAATTTTGAGTAATGTTGCTGCCACTACTCATTGTCAGGCAGAAGAGAGAGCGACGAGACCCGGGGACCAGGGAGAGGGGGACAGATTAGATCACCATCACCGACTCTCCTCCCGTCTCCAGTGCACTCTCACACTCAGAGTGAACCAGCGGACGCTCCCCTTGGTCCGGCACGTCTGTACCTCCCTGCGTGGCGCGCTGATGTTATGACAGGAATCATTTGTGTTGTTGTTTTTGTTTGACTTTATTGTAAGGCTGTGGCTGTTCCTTTCGTGCCGGTTGATATGGTGGGGGGGGGGGTTCTTTTATGTGTGGCAGACAGGGAGAAATCCCCTGGTAATGAATAAAAAACACCTTGCATCCCGCCCATCCCTCCCTCCATCTCTCCCTCTCTCCTTCCTTCCCTTTTCCCTGTCTCTCTCTGTCTTCTGGAGGAAGCCTGCCATGGGGTTGATGAGAAAATGCGGGAGGCGCTGCCTTCCTCCCAAACACCATCCTCACTGCACTAATGAGCTGTGCCACCCTATCCCCCCCCCCATCCCCCTCCATCTTTAGCAGCTTCCTCGCCCCCCTCAGCCGGAGCCCAGCCGTTCCTCTCCTTCACCCGACACTCCCTCCATCCTTCCATACCCGCCCCCCCCCCGACAGCCCCCTCCGCCATTCACTTTCCTCCAGTATGCCTCATCCCCCTCTCTTGTGTAATGCACCAACCCATCTCCCCCAGCCCCAATTGCAGCCTCACAATCTCCCTGCGATCCTGCCCCATCCCCCATCCCCCATCCACCTCAGCCTGCACGGCCTGCCCAGCCTGGGCTTAGAACCCCCTGCAGGGGGGAGTGTGGCCCTCCAGAGTCCAGCTCTACTCTACGTCAGACCCTGCTCTTGTGGTGGGGACTGTCGTCTAGATACTGCTAATGGCATGTGTGATCTCAGAAAAGGTAAACACACAGCGCCATTTCAAACCCGGGGAACAACTCGCACGATCGCGGGTGTAAATTATTCATTTGCGAGGGTCAATGGAAATATGCTAATCGGAGGGTTGATATTCAAAAGAAATGATAATAATGTAAATCACCTCCTGTCCCAAGTAATTAGAACGAGTGCGCACTTTAATTACACATCAGAGAGAGGGAGCGGGCTAAAAAATCTGCCAGAAGATTAGATGCAACGTGTGCGTCGGTCGTTTCCGGAAATGCCATGGATTTGAAATGCAATTATGTTTTGGGTGTTTGAATTCTATAGACGACAGTTCACGGTGAGGGTGAAGCAGAGAGAGCAGTGATGAGCTCCCACCATCTGCTCACACGAATGTGACTTCCATTCTAATTCGCCGGTCAGTCGAGGTGCGCCATAAAAAAAAGGTCTGGTAAATGATTAGGTGCATTTTAATGAGTGACTGAGGGAAACAAAGGCGCAGTGGGCTACCCCGAGCTCAAACCTGTGT
>JAVQIZ010133992.1:0-12466 GCA_036023535.2 Galaxias brevipinnis | reverse complement strand
ACACGCCCAGCCTGCCCCCCCCCCCTCTCATCAGACAGAAGAGGCTGCACCACAGCATGTGATTATATCACCGCTCTCTTACCTTAGCCCCACCTCGACCCCCACCTGAGGTCATGGGTTGAATGACGCTCCCTATCCCGTCTCTGAAAAGAATACTTTACTCACGTATAGTTGTGTACAAATTGTATTTATTAGTTGAACAATGGATTCACAGAACGTGAGTGTGTGTGTGTGTGTGTGTGTGTGTGTGTGTGTGTGTTTGTACGATTGTTTTTTGGTGTGTCGGCTTGGTCATTTCGAAGGGATTAACAATAGCTTAGGGGCTTAAGCCTGCGTGTTTGTTTATGAAACGGACAAAAGAAAGGACGTTAAACGATTATTGCCATCGGCGAGCTTTCACGATTAAGGATTGCGTGGGCAGCTTGTTTGAAGCCTGAGGAATTGGTTGCTTTTATGTACCATTAAGATGGACTACAATGCCCAGACAGGAGAAAAGAAGGCCCTTTCAGACAACATGAGTGTCGCTTTGTAACCACAGCCTCTGTGTTTAAGAGCTCCAGACGTGTTGGGGCCACCGTAGGGCCACCGTAGGGCCAATTTCTCTGGTGCCATCCAAGTGACTCCAGCATCGATTTATCTGCGCCGTGGATATAGGACGGATGATGTAGATGGTGCCCCGAGTCTGATGGAGCCGTGGCCGTTCGTCTTCCCCTCTCTCCTCCAGCCTTGACCTCTGTCTGACCCCGATGTCCCGCGCTACCCGTCATCGTGTGTACTCTGACAAACATTGTCCTCTCACCCCCCCCCTTTATATACACACTGATCTTTGGTCCCGGAGCTTAACGACAGTTAGCCCGCCGGACAATGTCGCGACGGGCGAGGGAGCATTAGCTAACGCTCACCGCCACCGATCCACTCAACCCATGTCACATGTGGCCTATTACGTACGCTAGACCTAACGTCTAGACGTGCGAGGTCTTCTATAAAGTATGGGAAGTATGGGAAAAGGAGAAGGACGGGACGAGGGCGCCGAATCTCTGCACACCCCTCCGTCTCTCTCTCCTCCCTGGCCCTCCCCCTGGTCCTGGACCAGCCCCGCCTCATCCATCTTCATTCAGCTCTAATCGCTTGCTGCTCTGGGTCCCCGTTACAATTAGCCGTCCATCTGGGCCGGCCTGTCGCCGCAGAATCTGGGCCTCCCGTTGCACAGAGAGCGAAGCGCCCCCATCCCCATCCCCCCTGTCTAGGGCAACAGGTGGCCCAGCGTGCGGAGAGGGTCCGCAGGCGGGGCGCAGTTCAGCGGGGCGCGTCGCTCCCGGCCTAACGCCTCATTAGCTGGTCCCCGTTGGCTTGTCTTCTGTGGCGTCCCGTACCCTCAGTTACAGCTCTGTCTGAGAGACAGGGACCGGAGGGGGGGGGGGGGCTTGTTACTGGTCTCGGGTCTGTTTTGATTGCTTTGGGTTAACAATTTTTCGGCGATTTTTTTGTGATGACTGTGGTTGAGCTGGTTACTATGGGGATTGCGGGGGATTGTGGTCAGGCGGGGGGGTTAACCTTCTGACCCCAGTGTCCAGTCAGGCTGAGGGCAGCAGGACTGAGCTGGACCAGGAAAGGCAGCTTGAAGAGTGGACGGCACCCTGGTGGAAAGACAGGATGGCAGGATTGAAGACAGGCCAGCCATCACGCTGGAGAGCCTTTGGTCGACCTGCAGCACGAGCATACCACAGCTTTTCAACACGCCACATGAACACACACCCCACAACGACGCCCATGAGACAGATTCACTACAGGCAGCCTGTGGACCTTGGAAGGCAGAAAGAAGAGCCGGCGGGCGGGAGCTTGGCAGATCCACCGTGTGAAGCGGGGCGGTAGAGAAAGATGACAGGGCCTGAGCGGGGGACAGAGGGGCCCGCGTGTGTGTTAATGACTCCGAGGGCGGCAGCCACCGGCGCTCTCTCTCTCTCTCTCACGCTCTCTCTCTCTCTCTCTCTCTCTCTCTCTCTCTCTCTCCCCAACCCTGGCTCGCCGCTCTGGCCACTCATTATGAACCCTGGCCTTGCCCTCTCACCTGAATCACCATTCCCCTGGACAGACACCAAACTACACTCGAAGACGGACACACATAAACGGCGCTATAATAAGGCCTCCTAGGTAGCTGAGCTGAAAAGAAGAAGTATTGTTTTTGGAGATTTTAGTTATTTGCTCTTGTTTTTCCTTTCCAAACATTCTTTCCGAAGTTCAAGCCTCTGTCTACGGGAGATTGCGGCTGCCCTTTCCAAGGGCTTAACCAAGTTCCCTGGCGTTCCTTTGGAGTTGATACGGAACACCGGAATGGAATAGATTGCAGCCAATCGGGAGGTTGAACCGCGTGCCCTTTGTGGAGGCTCACCACGCTCCGCCATTCCGGCATTCCGGCCACACAGTACAGCGGCTTTTGGGGCGACTGAAGGGAGGAGGTAATCCGGGGCTTAGTCAAGGTGTTTTCTCTCTGAGTGGTGTTAGGGAGAGGCCAAGCACTCTCCTAAGCTGCTCCGGCAGATACGCCCGAGCCCAGAGAGGCACAGCTGGAGAAGTGACCCGACTTGCGCTGAATCAATTTTTTGCCACAGCAAGTCTTTTCCCCCTGGTGACGTCGGATGCTCCTGCCTGCTCTTCATTTGGCCAGATCCAGAGTGTGTGTTTGTGTGTATTTGTGTGTGTCTGAACGTGCATGCCTGCAATAAGCTTTGGAGGTCATAGAGAATGCACTTGTGGCTTAGAACTCATTGTCTAGCTAGGCATTTGTTCGAAGACACAAAGAAATATCTCGTCAAACGTTTGCAAACGTATTTGTACATCTGCTTGTGTTTGTGTGTGAGTGCGTGCGTGTGTGTGTGTGCGTGTGTGTGAGTGACAGACGAGCAAGCGAGTGAGCAAGCAAGCGAAGGGCAGAGCAAGTGTGAGCAAACGATTAAGTGAGTGACCATGTGAGGGTGTGTGTGTGTGTATGCGCGTGTGTGCTCGCTCCGTGTGTGAATTTGTGTTTCCTGTCTCGAGAGGGACTACCTTCAGATGTTCCCTTCCAGATCAGTGTTTCCCGCCCGAGGCAGTGCCACATCCGGCTCTCCTGCCTCCACTGCTTCCCTTCCCAACCACCAAAAAGAAATCCTCTTTTCTCTTTTGTCTCCCAAATACATGCGGTCTACTGGAGTTTCTCCTTACCTGGTGGGATGAGAAACTGTCTTTTGAAGTTTTGAAAGGTTGTCCACCTTTTCCCAAAGTTTTTGATTGATTTATTTGATGACCTACTTCATATTCACGGTTTTAACTATAATGTGTCCGTTTATTTCTAAAGTGTCCTTGGCTACTTGAGCGGCATTTTTAATTTAAAGTGTGGTTATCAGTACTATTTTGAGCCCCTTGTATCACCGTGGAGTAATGTGGATAGATGGCTGCTTCATAGCTGGACATGTGGAACACCTCAAAGTAGTGGCTGCCAGTTCTTTCTCTCTGCTTCACACATAATAGCAGTGTGGGTGTCCTTAGGACTGCCATGCTCTCGTATATAGCTTTTATAGAAATTGTTTTCATGTTGTTTGCTTTTCATGACCGCAATCTTCTCAGAGAGGAGAGCAATTTCCTCTCCACTTGACCACTCAGAATGCCATTTCAACATAGTCTTTGGGTGTGTGTGTGTGTGTGTGTGTGTGTGTGTGTGTGTGTGTGTGTGTGTGTGTGTGTGTGTGTGTGTGTGTGTGGGTTTCCGAATACATGTCACCGTGCATTTATCAAGGAAATGCCTACATTTTTGCTCATTCCTCTCATGTGCTTCCTCGGAGTTGCTACTGCAGCATTTCCGTCTCAGACTGACGTGCCCGGGCTGGGCTAGAGAGCACAGACAGGCCTGAGAGCCCAGACCGGGGGTCCCAGCGGCCCGGGGTATCTATCAGAGAACAGCAGGAGTGGGCTCAATCTAGCGGGACCTGTTTGAACACCCTCCTCCATTACCCCTGCCGCCGAACGGCCACCGGAGAGGCTGCCTGTTTGAACAGCCACCTCCGGGGAGGCCGTCCCGTTGCCTGAGCGCGGAGCCAGAGGGCGGGAAAGGCAGAGAAGATGTCCTTTTTTATTTTTAAAGAGGGCAGAGAGAGGGCGGGGTTAGTGTCGGGGAGAAAAAGTGCATAGTCACACAGACAGTCGGACGGACGGACGGACGGACGGACGAATGGACGGGCGGACAGACAGACAGACAGGCGGTCTGTGTTGGGGAGCATGGGGTAAAAAAATAAAGAACAGACACAAATTGAGATGAATTGATTTGAAGCCAGAAAGAATGGCTGACGAGGGGCCGCTCTGTCAGCTGCTAGCGGCTAGCCTGTGGTCTTGAATCCTCGGAGGAAATGCATGCATTAGCATACTTTGGCTGTCTAGGTCAGAGTTGCCTTGTGCTATTTGTTATGTACCGTATGCAAATCAGTCTGTTTCATGAAGCCAGACACAAATAACTAACCGCAGGAACACACACGCACACCCACACACACACACACACACACCCATACACACACACACACACACACACACACACACACAAACGGTCGGGCTGGGCACCTATTCACTCCCGTCCTTACCAGGGTCAGGGTCTACCTATTGACAACACTACATTTGGGGTTGACAGGAAAATGGCAGGCTTCTGAGAGGTGCTTTGTGGATTACACTGAACGGTGAGAGATGTCATTTCGGTTTGGCCACAGAGTATGTATCCACTGGCACCCATTGAGCTAAAGGAGAGCTGGGCTGATGGCTGCCGCTGCACGTGGACACCGTTGTTCACTGTGGTATTGACCCGGGACCACAGTGCATCACTGGGTTCCTTTCTTTCAAGCCTTTTACTTCGTTTTTTTCTCCCTTCTTTTGTTCCTCTGCTTCTCCCCATCAGAGAAGTGATTTGTGAGAAATAAAGAGAGAGAGAGAGAGAGAGAGAGAGAGAGAGAGAGAGAGAGAGAGAGAGAGAGTGGGTGAGAAGGGGCGAGGGAGGAAGACAAGAGGGGGGTAGAGGAAGAGTGTGCGGCGCAGCAAACCTGTTTCATGCACCGGATTAAGCAAGACCTAGTATTTGGCCCAGACAACTCCACAATGGGTTAGCCCTGGCTCTGGGGCGCATGAGAGTCACGGACATTGCATTGATTTACTTTACATTGACAATGAACCACTCAATTCACTGGGCGATGGAGCTCGTTTCTCAACACAGCACAGGGACGCAGGCTGTGTAGGACCAGAGGCAGCATTTCCAATGAGACCCTCAGGCACTGCATTACTGTACATGATCCTGCACTAGCTGCCGGTGCACAGGCGTCAAAGCGATTCCTTGCATGTGTTCAACACGAATCATCGATTCGGTTGGAGAGATATGACGGAATGCTTGAGTTTATTGGGTTTTTCGGAATGCTGGAGTTTATTGAGTTTTTCGGACTGCTTGAGTGTGCTACGGGGATTGAGTGCATTGCAGGTATTTGCAGGACTCCAGAAACTACAGAAATAGATCTTATTCATGCTAAAATCAGTGCAGTCCACATAGCAGTTGTAGTCAGAACGACGGCCTGTCTGAATGTGCCTCCGTACGGTGCCATGTGCCCGGACTGACCGTGTGTTTCTGTGTTTTTTTTGCTCTTCCAGAAAGCCCGCCTGGCCAGGATGCGGATATCCAAGACAGGAAGCTCCAACGCCTTCATCCACAACAAGCGCAACGGCCTCTTCAACGAGGCCCTGGAGCTCACAGTAAGACCGATGAAACACACACACTTTTTTTTACCGCTCATCTACCCAGACCACCTGCCGTGCCACCTGGTGAAATAGAGTTTTCCCCAAAAGCCTTCGTTGGACTCGTAATAATCAAATCACCCCACGAACTTCACACTTTTTTTACTGCTCGTCTACCCAGACCACCTGCCAAACCTGATCCTTTCTCCGGCTGAATAGAATTTTCACCAAAATTTCACCTTAGATTGACCCGTAACAATCAAAAGAGGGCCCTGGGAGCCCGGTGAAGGTGCACCCTCCTCTTCACCCTCACCACGTCACGGTAGGGCATGCAGGGAACCAGGAACCACTAGCGCGGGACGATTAACCTGGCTGGCCTCTCGTCCCCGCGAATGAGTCCTCCGACGGCTGGCAGCCCCAGCCTCCGGGAAGGAGCAGCTGACCCCGGGTCGCTTTGAGAGCGCACACATCCGTCCGGAAGGGAGCCGAGCAGCTCTGAGGCCAGCTGGGGAACAAGCTGCAGGCGAGGCGGCGCCGAGTATAAACAGCACTCAGGGACGTTCCAGCTCACTGCTGCAACGCTGTTTGGGCTGAGCTATTCAAAACAAGCTGGCGAGAGGAGGCAGAGACCACCAAAAAAACGAAAGCAGGGGAGAGGAAAGCTGTCTCTCTCTCTCTCTCTCTCTCTCTCTCTCTCTCTCTCTCTCTCTCTCTCTCGTGTTCTATCTCTCTCTCGCGCGTTCTCTCTCTATCTTTCTCGCTCTCTCTTTCTCTCTCTCTTTTTCTCTCTCTCCCTCTGTCTCTCTCTCTTTCTCTCTTTCTTTTTTGATCTCTGCTGCTTCTAGCTGGCATGGACAGATTCCTAAATAAAATTGCAGTGCGTAGGCAGATTTTGCATATCAGCTGCTTGAGCTAAAAGCTTCAGTTTAGCGCCTCTTTGCCTATGAAATTTATGTAAATGAAACTCTCGCACAAACGTAGGAGCAAATAAACAAGGCATATTCAGGGCTCTGCAGTGAATTATCTAATAAAAGGATTCTCATTGTAGTCCACATTCATTGTTATCGAGCTGTCAAATTCTAATCTAAAAATAGATAAGTTTGCTTTCTATCAATCTGGTACCATTGCCAGAGCATTGAGCATAGCTACATTAGCCCTCACTTAACTGTTTGAAAAACATTATTAATAGTGCCGGCTTACAGTGCAGATGCATCCCTGCTTCCTGGCTTTCAGTTTGCTAGTGGCCCCCTGGGGGGCTGAGACAGTACACTGCAGACGGACTGCTGATAGGAGAATCTGGTCTGCTCAAGAGAGGCATGATAGCAGATCCAGAGGAACACATGGGGTTTCTACCACTGCGGTGGGTACTGATCTGGTAGTCTCAAAGCACCTGTTCTCCAGGTGAGCTTGGCCTCCCCTCTGAACAAAGAAATACCATATTAAATTGGAGTAGACCCTCTCAGCATAGCAATCAGGACTCCCTGCCACAGGGAAACAGCAAAAAAAACTGCACACACAAAAAAAGGAAAAGAATTTCCTTTCAGAAGTTTAAGAAAGTGAACTTTGGGGTTTGTTTGAGCTACTTGGCACTGTTTGTGAATGTAACACGCCTTGTCAGGGTATAGGCAGGGTTCCCAGAGTACTGCATTAGGGTGAGGACTGATGCAACCCACTGAAAGTGTGTATACTTCTGGAACATAGATGCGTCTCCATTAAACAGAATGACAGTCTTCTACCGCTGTTGATCCAAAAAGCCATGATGATCTTTGTTCATTTTAGTTCCTGAATACATTGTTGTGTCATTCTCTGTGCACGGAGGCTCAGGCACTGAGGCCGATAGTGTATGTTAAGTTTAACACACTTCAGTGTGTTCAGTTAGGTTTCAATTTTCCTTTAGTGGTTTCCCCTGGTCCATATTCCCCTAAGGATCTCTGAGACCACACCACACAGACAGCCTACTCACTCTCTGAGTCACCCCACTGCATCCCAGCTCGGCCCTCGCAGCTATTGGATACAGTGCTGCACACACACACATACACACACACATACACACAGATAGACACACACTCACACACACAAGCACAGACAGAGAGACACACACGCACATACAAAAAAAACACAGCTGCATCTTGGAAATACAGCTTGCTGCCAAACCTACTTCATGCCTGCAATCTCAAGGTCAGGATGGATTCTATATGTTTGTCAAATGAACCGTGTTGGAAAGGTTCTGTCCACCCCAAACCAATGCAGCTCCTCTGCCGACTGTGCCAGCTGCACGTGGTCACTGCGTGTTATTCTGTATGGGGGTCATGGTCCTGTTGTGCAGCACGCTCGATTATTCAAAATGAGGAAAGTAGTAAAACTATACCTTCTTCTTTCTGTTCCCTCCCCCACCTCTAAACCGAAGCACCTTCCGTACAAGATGAACTTTTCAGACCAGGTACAGATCCAGCTTCCCGCCGCACACCTGCTACACTGCCGTCCACATGTAATGACCGTGTGTTTTCACCACTGTCTAGCATCCGACTGACAAAGTGCGTGTGTACGCGTGTGTTTCTGTGCGTCTTTGTTTGTGTCCGTGTAGAGCTCCATTGAGGAGGATCAGCTAGCCAAGTCTACGTCTTTATTAGAGAGCCAACACCACCACCTGCTGCACTGCTTGGAGAAGACCACTGTGAGTTCCCCGTATGCTCACGCACTTCAGTACATACATACATACATGCATATAAACATACAAACATACATACATATATACGTACATACAAACATACGTACATACTGTACATACATACATTACATACATACAAACATACGTACATACATAAATACATTACTTACATACATACATACATACGTACATACATAAATACATACATACATAAATACATTACATACATACATACATACATACATACATACATACATACATACATACATACATACGTATATGGGTTGATGATAAGTCATCCATGTATTCTATATATTCTTGAATATTGTTCATGTACTGCATTGGCATGGACTCGCTGTAGTGTGATGTTCGCTATACTGCTTTTCCTATAGAAAATACATCCAATGAGCATGCTCATCTGGCTGTGGCCAGGGATTTGGCTTTGCCCATAACAGGGAATTGTCTATTCCTGTCACTACGGAGCAGTGAGCAAGCAATGCAAAGGGAGAGAGTGATCAGGGATCACTGGTGCACAAACACCTCTGAAGTGCGATACAAGATAGTCAGATTCTCAACGCTGGCTAAGGAAATGCAAGAGCACACACAGACCCGTGTGTATTTATTCTGCTCGTCTTTAAACTCTCTCTCCCTGCTTCTTCTGATGGCTCACCCCTGCCTGTCTCTCGCTCTCTGCCTCTCTCCGTGAAGAACCACGAGTTTGTGGATGAGCAGTGCTACCAGCAAAGCTACCTGGAGGGGACGCTGCAGAGCTACCCGTCGCGCAGCGCCTCCTTCTCCAGCCAAGAGGGGTTGACGGGCACGTGCTGCACGCGCCGCAGCAAGAAGAGCCACGACCCGTTGGCCAACGCCAGCGCGTCGGCGGGCCCCCCGGCACACAACCCGGCGCACGCTCTGCCGCACAGCCTGCAGGAGCTCAGCACCATCCACATCCACCCTGTCAGCACCAGGTAAGAGCCCAGCACTGCTCAGAGGTCGCCTCCGACACCTTTCTGCCGGTGTGTGTGCTAGTGTCCGGTGCAGTGAGAGGAACTGATCTGGGGTAGGGTGCGTGGTCTTTGAGATTGTGAATCAGTTTACAGTAAAAAAAAAAAAATGTAAAAGGTCAATGTATGTAATAGATTCATCTTTAAATATCTTTTTTGTTTTTTTAACCGCCCTCTGCCCTCTGCCCTGTGCCCTCTGCCCACTGCCCTCTGCCCTCTGCCCTGTGCCCTCTGCCCTGTGCCCTCTGCCCTCTGCCCTCTGCCCTCCAGTAGATCCAGTCTGAACATGCGCGCCGACGAGCCAATGCGCCTCAACTGCCAGAGCGGCCAGATCACCACGGCGATCATCAGCATCCCCACGTCCCCGGCAACCACTCCTGACGGCGAAGGCCAGCCGCCGCCGGGCCCTGCCCTTCAGAACGTTGTGAAGGTGTCTGCGCTGTGAGGGCGGGGGGGGGAGAGCGCAGGCAGGTCCCGCGGAGAGCTAGACAGACGGATGGATGGATAGACAGATAGACAGACTCACTGAGATGAGAGACAGAGGGACGGACAAGAACTCCTGGCCGGCAGAGGGGCTGAAGGACGAGTTCAGCCACAGCCTGGCTGGAGCCTGCCCTCTTCTGGAGATGTACTGTAATAACATGGACTCCCTGATCAGTCGGAGAACGGCGATTCGATACGTTGCATTCGCGTGTGTGACTGTGACAGTGTGTGTATGTGAGTGTGTTTCTATGACAGAGAGATGGATAGAGAGATATATAGTTTAGAAGATGGATTAAGTTCTAAAGTAAATGAGTATATGTGTATGTTTGAGTGAAATACAGGAGGAGCTGTGAGAGAGACCAGCCCTTATCAGCATCCGGGGGAGAGATTTGTCACTGTGCACAATGCACCTTTATATGTTTTGGACTTCTATTAAACCCTCCTGGTTGTTCTATCAGGCGATAAGGGAGATGAACACTAGTTAAGGAAAAAGAAGAAGAAGCTGAAGAAGAAGAAGAAGCAGAACAAGAAGAAGAAGAAGAAGAAGAAGACACGTAGGCTTATCAAAGACTTCTCTCCGATCATTTGACCTTATCTTATGTTTCGTGTCATTTGCTCCACTTCTCTATATTGATAGATGAGAAACCACCATTTCCTTTGAGGTACAATGTTATTCCACTCTAGTGAAAATTCTTCAAAGATGAATACTATGGTAGACCTGTCTGTGTCAGAGTTACTAGTGAGTATCATAGTTGTGAGCGTGTATTAGAAATAAGCGTGTTTGTGTGATGCTGCAATGCAGGTATGGGTGTGGGCGTGCGTGCGCGTGTTTGAATGACAAACTGTGTAGTTTAGCTATTCTGGAAGTGTCTATGGCTCTGTATACAAAGAGTATGTTTGACTAGCTGCCACTCTGATGGGTTCACTGTACACATTTCTGTCCAAAATTCTCAGCTAGAAGCCTTTTACACGGTATGTGCCTGTTTCGTTTGAGTAAATAATGAATAGAGTTTTGTTTTCTTCTTTTGTCTGTTAGTAGATATTTCCCTCCCCTCCCTTTTCTCTGGGCACTAAAAGCCCAGCGGACCTTGACATTCCCAAATTCTTTCCACATTTAAACCAAATACAAGGAATATTTTCAACTCAAACCACGTCTGAATAAAAAGCACAAGGCGTTTGCTGAGAATTTCTGACATGGATCTGTCCTGACCCTGGGTCCTTTGTGAATATTGTTAATAGAATATTTTGTAATATTTGACCATTGTTTGGCAGAACCAGTGAACCTGTCCTCTCTCTTGTGGTTGTCCTACTGTACCCCTCCCTCATGTGTGAACGACACCATGCTTTCAGTAGTCGTTTTAGTCGTCAATGTTTTTCTTCCCCAACTCAGTGGGCATTTTTCAAAGTTGTTGGGTGTGTGTGTGTGTGTACGTGTGTGTGTGTGTGCGTGTGAGTGAGCGTGTACTTTATGTGGATAAAAAAAATTGGTGTTTGTGCTTTTTCTGTCTGCCCTAAGTGTATTTGAGAAATGTCTTAGTCTTAAGAGCCTCCTTTTGCTGGGCAACTTGAAACCTGGGATGTCTATTGTCATGGAGACCACAGTAACATGGGGCACACTTGGTGACACCGTCTATAGATCTCTGTCACTCAAGTCCAAACACTGTTCTGTCGGTACCCTTAGTGCCCGGAACAACCATAACCACTTCCCCAACCTTCTGGCCCTTACTCTGACCCTCTGTCCAGTGACAATTGGACTATACAGTACCTACGAAAATGATTTACATTTCAATGAGCAAGGCCTGTCAGCTCCAACTTCTTCTAATTACCTGTTTATTGGCTCCTAGTCAAATATTGATTTAAAGATTTTAATCTCCATTTAGGAAGTGAATTGCCGACCCTGTCACTTCATAGACATAGATGAAAACATTTTACAATAAATGCCTTGGTAATGGCCTTCGAATTATATCAGTTTAACGTTTAGTCAGGACTATATTTCTAGTAATTTATCTCTGTAAAAATCAAACCCAATACCCAGCATTGGCATTTTCAGAAAACTGCTATAGGCTGATTAACTTTGAGCATTAATTAATTTGACCCAAACATTAATAACGAAGCACACACAGGCAGATATTTTTTTAATTGTCAGTCCACAAACAAGGTTACCAATGACCTTATACCCACAGCATCAGGTGTGACAAGCCTATCTTTGATCCTGTTCTACACAAAAGCTGCTGAAGGGTTCTCAAATTAAAAAAAAAACAAAGGTTGCCCTTTTATTCTAGATGTAGATAGAGATACTGTCTCCGCAGCTTTACTCCTTACAGATGGAGATAGAATTGTGGCAGACAAGGATCCCTAGGATCGTATTAATAACGGTTTGCTTATATGAGAAAAAAAATATATATACAGCATTCTCTCTGCAACAACAAAAAAGTAATGATCTTATGAGGTCTGTGATTGTGTTGGTCTCTACCTTTTTTTCTTTCTGTATCATTCCGTGTCGTTGGCTACTCTTTGCTTTGCCCTCCTCCTCTGCCCTGGGGCGCGCGCCCCCCCGGGGGGGGGGGGGGGCGGG
>JAVQIZ010133989.1:0-30338 GCA_036023535.2 Galaxias brevipinnis | reverse complement strand
TGCGTTGCGCCAACATGGCTTCCGTGCCTTTTCCTGCTCCTCCTAAAAGCGTCAGTGGCTGTAAATCAGAGGCGACGGGCCTCTCCCAGCAGTCAAAACACTGGGCCAGGCCAGCAACCACTGAGCCTGCAGTACGCTACTAAGCCCCGGGGGACCACTCACCAGACCGGGCAGGGGCTAGGACCCAGCGGACCCAGAAGCTGAACATATGACCCTAGAGCAGTCTGACAGTCGCCCCCCCCATCACAATGAAACGGCATCCCCAGCCTCCTGTTTCCAACATGTGGGGCGCTGATGTTTGCAGCCCGTTATCGACAGCACAGCAAGCGCCCCAGAGGGCAGAAAAGTAGCATCAAAGAGGCCGCCTCTCTCGCCTCCATACAACACTGTTGAACTCCCTAGCACAACAGCCTCAGCATGGTTTAATGGCACAGCAGTGCCCCTCTGAGCACATTTACAACGCCTTGCTCACTCAGCGGACCACAAAGGCGGCTCTGTAAATAAAACGTATGTCTATGGAAATTAGGTGCAGATACAGAGAGGGGGTCGGAATGAGGGTTGAAATATAAACGCCGGTGCTTTTGGGGGGGGTTGACTTTACTGCTAAACTAGCATTGCGAATTGAGTCCGACAAAGGCCTTTATGGGGTCCTGCTGGAGGGTCTTTGTTTTCTTTTTTTTGGGTCGAGTGGGCGGCCATCTTGACAGGGTAGGCTAATTTGCATGTCGTGGTTGTTTTCGCGCAGGGGTGTCAGACGGACACCGGCCCAATGAAAGGGCCCATTGTGCCGTGTCTGTCCAGCCAGGTCCATAATCAGACTATCCGTGTGTGAAGCCATTAGAGGCCTTCGTCCACGCGAGCAGCGGGCCACACTCCTCCTGACAATATCCCCGTCATGGCTCCCCGCGGGCCGGGCAGTAAGTCTCCCGCTCCTCCATAGAGGAGAGGCAGCTGCCATTGTCCCTGGGGGATCCGACTCCCCGACAGCAGCCTCTGTGGCCTTTTCATGTTGGCCAATAAAAACCAGCACGGAGTGCGGCAGTGCATTCTAGTCATAGGGCCATATTTCAGCTGGCTGCCCGCTCTCTCTTATACGTAAAGATACAGACGTTTTTAAGGTAATTTTATTTCTTACTTGTGAATGTCTCACGCACACATACATGCACACACACACACACTCACATACACACACACACACACACCAAAGCCAACTAAGTGGTGAGTAATGGTCAACTAAAGATGAAAAGCCAAAGAAGGGAGTTGCTGTGCTGTTGTTGAGTCAGTTAGACAGAGTTGGGTTGTAATAATATCAACATATGGGAGTCTGAGCCTGTCTTCCACAAAGTCAGCACATGCGCACACACACACACACACGCAGGCACACACACACACACACATACATACATACATAAACAAAGAGGGCCCCCCAACCGCTTCCTGCAAGCAGCACAGTGAGACAGCCGGCGTCAACCTAGGGCTGCTGCCACCGCCAAACAGAGACGGTTCATAAACTCTCCCCCATCCGAGACAAACTCGCAGACAAAGCCAGGGAAAACAAAGACGCCTCCGCCACAAAAACAACAACCCCATCCCTCCTCAGCTCAGCGTGTGTGTGTGTGTGTGTGTGCCGCCCGTGGCCTTCCTCTCCCCAGCGTGCATGCCCAGCAGAGCAGGTTGTGGAGAGAGAGAGAGAGAGAGAGAGAGGGTAAAGAAGGGTTTAAATGAGTCAGAGATCATCGCATGGCTGTTGAACTCCCTTAACCAACCGACCCCCCTCGCCCAACCAGCCCGTTGCTCTTTCATCGGCCGAAGAGATAGAGGGATGAGGGATGAGGGAGACGGGGGGGAGAAGGCTTAGAAAGACCCCGCGCTGAAGCTATGGATTACAGCCATCGGCAGTAGGCAGGCGGGCCGGTCGGTGGCTCGCTTAGCTCAGTCGTAACCTTCTCTTCTCCCACTCTGCCTTAAGGGGTTGAACACCGTGCACTGCCTGGCACAATGGGTGGGGGGTGGGGGTGGGGGATCTCTGGCCAGGGGTATGATGTGGGGTGTGTGTGTTTGAGGGTGAGGGCATGTGCTCAATGTGCATACGTGTGTTTCGGAGTGTGATTACGAGCAGCTGTGTGTACAGTATCTGTTTCTGTGTCTGTGTTTGCCTTTGTGAGCGTGCATATCTGTGTGTGGGAGAGCGTCAGCTGCCTTTAACCCCACCGCCCCCCTAGTGAGCGGGGACTAGGGCTGTTCCCGGTGTGAGCCTGAGGGGGGAAGCCTTTCCCTGCCTCTGACTGGAGGACCCCCCCCAGATCCAGCTCAGTACACAGCTCATCAAAATGAAACGTTGATGGTCCCCGGGGCTGACGTCTCTCAGCGGGGCTGCCGGGGGGGGGGTCCTGAAAATGTGCGTGGCGTCCCAACCGCCAAAAGGGAGCGTTCCATGAAGACGGCGAACACTACTTGACCACCGAGAGGGCCGCAAACATTTGAGGGAAAAAATACGACGCAGCAAACCTGTTGCTCCGCTTCCGACAGAGTCCAGGGTAGCGGTCGGCCGGGCTTCCAGCAGAGGTATCGTCTAATTAAATCCTTATTTGAAACACATGCCGTGCCCTGGCTGCTCGACGGCTTGATTAAGGAAGTGCGGTAGAAGGGAACAAGGGGGGGGGGGTTGTGGAGGAGTGTAAAAACGCCTCCAGATGTGACTAGGTAATGGAGCGCAGCCTCAACGAGGTCCGCCAGCCGTGCCACACAGACGAGCCCGCCGTGTCTCAGTCCAGTGCCCACACCAAACGAGCACAGCCTCAGTGGAGCAGCAGGCTGAGACTGGCTCTGACAGTCCCCAGCTAAAATAAAAAGGCTCCAAAGCCCACACTGCCGCAGTCATTATCGAAGGGGGGTGATGGCTTTTATGGAGCGAGAGAGAGAGAGAGAGAGGGAGGGGAGCGGGTTGGGAGCGTGCGCCCAGGACCACTTGCTGTAATTCTCAGTTCCCCCCACCCGGCCACATGCAATCGCCACAGTGAAACCACTCAAAATATGGAGCAACAAAATAGTGGGTTTCAGCGCTTTCATCTCCATGACGAGAGGATTGTTTTTTTTTCAGAGCCCTGCCAGCGACGCCTCGTCACGTTAGCACAGAGAGCATGAACATGTCGGCATTTCTTTCCGCTTATTTGTTTAACAGAAAGTATGACGAACTAAAAGAAACAGGGAGCTTTTGACATTAAACCACGACACTGGAATCAGTGAGTCATTTTGGGTCTCGGCCCCAGCCTCACCACCCACCCACGCCGTCAGCCCCACACACACGCTCCGGTTCTCACAGACATGTCACCGTCACCTCATGCATATACACGGCACTCTCCAAGACACACACACACACACACTCGCAAACGCACACTTGCAAAACACACACGCACTGGCTCTGAAGCCAGCCTCCGTGCTCTGTCAGCTCTATAACATGGGAACGGTTATTTAGCTCCGTGGCTAAGCCGGCGCGGATGCGATGCGACGTCTGGCCGCGAGGGAACGCGCAGCGGCTACCAGCTCGGGGAGTCGGCTACAGCCTCCATAATGCATGCACCTGCCATGAATATTGAACAGCCCGCCGTCGCCGCCGCCGCCACCACCACATTCCTGGAAGAAGTCCTAGAGCCATGTCCTTTTCCGGTCCGCCACTGTTTAGGAATTCACCATGCAACCCCCCCCACCCCCCACCCCCCAAAAAGACTCGTTTCCCAGTCAGAGCCTATTTCAGGGCTCTCCACAATACGTCCCTGCTCTCAATCGGCCCCACTGAGCTCCACGCGGACAAAAGGAGAGGAAACGGCGGCCTGGCGAGCCCCCGTGCCGGGTGCCAGGAACGGACGCTGCCCCCGCTGCTCACTAGAGTCTCCCGCAACGTTCCCTCATGTACGGAGGAACTCGCGTTGAGACGCGGAGGAATCCGGGGGCCCGAAGCGAGGAGGGCACTGAAAGGCTGCTCGCCGTTGATAAGTAATCTGGCATGGGAGCTTCTGTGTGGCCCCCTCTGGCAGGAGGAGAGGCGCAGCACGTCGGAAATGGGACAAAAACTGTAAGCATGCTGTTGTTGTTGTTGACCCCACCCCCTTACCCTTGGGGAAATGGGAGAACAACAGGCCTAATTCTGAGAAAACAGGCTAACGTAAGGTGGAGTTACTGTGTGTTCCCAGGCTGAGCCCTGGCTGGTCAGATAGTAGTGATCTAGGTCTGCCCTGTGAGGTAGGGCAAGATGACATTTGGGAGGCCCAGAGAAACATGATGCGGAAGACAGACAGAGAGAGGAAGAGAGAGAGAAAAATAGAGAAAGAGACTCAAAGCAAAAGAGAGAAAGAGAGAGAGAAACTCAAAGCAAAAGAGAGGAAGAGAGAGAGAAACTCAAAGCAAAAAGAGAGAAAGAGAGAAAAAGAGAACGTGAGAAAGAGATACAAAAGAGAGATATAGAGAGTTAAAGAGAGTCTGAGGCAGAAACTTTGAAAAACAGCCTTGCTGACAACACCCACATCTAACAGGTATGTGCATATGTGGATCAGTCAGGCAGCAGAGCTCTGGACAGCAGGAGTGCCTGCGGCAAAGACTTGGAGCCAGTGTTGGCCAGCTGCACGCTGTGTGTGTGAGTGTGTGTGTGTGTGTGTGTGTGTGTGTGTGTGTGTGTGTGAGTGCCCGTCTCCCGTCAGAGTGGTAATTAAACCGGCTGGCTGTGTGTGTGCGTGTGTGTGTGTGTGTGTGAGCGTGTACCTCTGGTTTTCTGCGTATCAGGACCTTTATGTACTCCACATTGCTTTGTGCACAGCAAAAACAGAAGCCCTGTGGGGAAAGAAAAAACATTCAATTATTCATCCTCCCCCTTCAATAAAACACGAACATCATCTGCGTGGGCCAACCAACGTCTTTTAAGCTTTAACCCCCTGCACCCCCCCCCCCCCCCATTAAAATGCCCCCCTCCTTGACTTTCCAAAACGCTAATGTCCCGGGATAGCATTCTGTTCCAACCCTGACCTCGATGGCCATCCAATGGTAAACAACAGGTTGGAGCGGCGGCGATAGCTCACCCTGCACCCTGCACCGGGTGCCAGAATGAATCACAAGCCTCTACGATGGCCTCATTTCATCCCTCTCAGGGCCCGCCTCTTCAAACCCAGCCAGGTGGATTAGGGGCTTCGCCACTCAGCCAGAGCGCTGAGCGGGCCGCGATATCAAGAAACGTGCTCGAACGAGAGGATTTCGTAGCGTTACGGGCCGAGCGCCTCCCGGAAATAGGTGTGTCGACCCGCTTGCTGTGATTGGTAAGGAGGACTTGCTGCACGGAACATTTACCGACTGAACTTACTACCGGGAACGGATCTGGAGTGCCTCAAGTCAAACGTGCAATAAGCCATTGGCCGCTAATTCAGCTGTGAAGCTTAAGTCAAGGCAGTCTAATCTATTCAAATCTGTCCAGTTTTGTCCGACTGTGACAAATCTCTTCCGTTCTGGCGTTGCAGCTGCAAGGTGAGACTCTTTTTTCCTTTCTGAATAAAAGGCTTGCAGACTCAGCCTGCATAAGAAAGGCTCCTAGTGAATGTCAATAGTCTGACATCGTAACATGCAGTTACACCCACACACCAACCAATTACTCTCTTCAACATCATGTTGGCCAACACTGCAGGAGTAGCTAG
This sequence comes from Galaxias brevipinnis, assembly GCA_036023535.2. Classification (NCBI taxonomy): domain Eukaryota; kingdom Metazoa; phylum Chordata; class Actinopteri; order Galaxiiformes; family Galaxiidae; genus Galaxias; species Galaxias brevipinnis. The sequence goes on along the minus strand of JAVQIZ010133989.1, from coordinate 24,663 downwards.
CTACAAAGAGAGAAGACTAATTAAAAACATGGAGAAAGAGTAGCTAAATGAAATAGGCCTAGATCCAGATTGTGATACGAAGGCGAGCGTCTAATAGACAGTGAATATTAGACGTAGGCAATGTATTAGTAACTTAATAAAATACCATTTACTGACGCTTTCCCATTCTGCCAATCGTTCTTTAAATAGAGCTCACTGGAAATTATGTTTGTTTTCTACAGCTATAGTACCAGGTAACGTAGGAAAATAGGAGAGAAGATGCTTGAGATAGTGAGCGAGTGAAGGAGATACCGTAGAGAGAGAAAGAGAGAGACAGAGAGCAAGAGAGAGAGAGAGGCAGAGAGAGAGAGAGAGAGAGAGAGAGAGAGAGAGAGAGAGAGAGAGAGAGAGAGAGAGAAAGTGAGTGAGAGGGAGACAGTAATCAGGTTTGACACTTCACTTCTCCTTCAGACGCTCTTTGACCTATTGTTCTCCTCGGCTGTTGTCCTCCGTAATGCCTGACATCATAACACGGAGCCAGTCGGTGTCCATTCTCATCGTGTACGGAGGGATGACCGAATCCGAGGCCGAGAGCAAGACCGTTCTCCCGACCGGCGTTGTTCGAATTCCAAAAATCCTCTGTGGCCACACACCATTCAATTAAGGGGCAGCTCCGTCCCTCCGTGTGGAAGTAGTAGCACACACCAGCTTTTATTTTGGCGAGGGCGTCCCAGAATACCCCTGTCTCAGTGTGGGAGGGTCACATGTGATGATTTCCGGCCCGCTCCACCAGCAGAAAATAGTCATTTATTCGCCCCCCACAAAATGACCGTGTCCCCGCGACTTTCTCTCGCTCCTCTCTTTCGGTCTGGGCAGCCATGGTGACAGGCTCTCAGCATGCCTGCATGGCGAGGGAAGGAGTGGAGCCCGCGGCCCAGGGGTAGAGCTGGCTGCCTTTTCATCCACCGGCCCCTCCAATGAAACATAATGGCACTGGGACGGGGCTGGGCTGGGGAGGCGGAGGGAAGTCATTCAGTCCACACAGAAGCCATCACATGAGCGGCCAGGCACAAGGAGCCCAGTCATCCTCCTGCTGCCTGGTCCTCTGTGCTGGGCCAGATGAGTGGGCCACAAAGCTGGCTGGGGACACAGCGGGCTCCATAGAGGCACGTCGGGGAACGCTGTGCCCTGGGTAGGCGGGCAGGCACGCCAATGTACAGCCAGAAGAGGCCGGAACCACAAGGCCTTCTTCGCATGGTTTTCAACAGTTCCGCCCCGAACAGAGAGACCCTCTCCCTTCCCTTCACTCTGCTGCAGGGTCATTTCAGGGCTAATCTCTGAAGGGTAACTGGGGCACTTTGCCATTTCCATAAGAGCAGCGTTCGCTAGCCCAATAGCCGCAGGCCGAATGCTCTCCAAACGTAGATCTAGATAACACTAAATCACTGGGGCTGTTCATTAGTGATTACAGGGAGGGCAACACTGCCACAATAAGGCTTTGTGTGCGCAGCTATGACACGGGTTAAAACCGCAGCGCGGCTGGCTTTGCCCACATCTCAGTCTGTGGACAGTAATGCACCTCCCCGCGGTGTGTGCCTTAATCAGAGCGGTCCTCCTCTCCACTCCCCACTGCACAGCTGGGCCGTGTGATTGACAGGCCGGGCCTGGCTCTGAGGAGACGTCCATCAGGCGAGGGGGCTTCTGGACTGAAAGATGTCAGGGTATGAGAGAAGGCTTGTCCTGCATGGGGTTGACGTCATTTATGTCAGGATGTAGCGTATGTAATCTGACACCTGCCTCATATACAGACAAGTGCCACATTATTTTGTTATGTTTTGCGATGTTAGGGCAGGTTGTTATACTCTACTGTTTAGATCGTAATGTTTTGTACTGCAAGGATTACAAATGCACCTTAACTAACCTACATTACCATACAGTATTATGTAATGAGACTAGAACAACATTAAAAAGAGGGGTTGAAAATCCCTACCAGTAAATAGGCTACTAAGGCTTTAATTGACACAGGTACTTTAGGGAGGCTTGCAGAAGTTTAATAAAGGTTTATAAAAGGGCCCAAGACTTGTTTTACAGCAAGCGGATGAAAAATGAGTTCAAATGAATAGGCTTGCTGAATTAAATTCCCCATCTTTGGAGTTCTGCAAGGATTCTATGAATGAAAAAGAAGACATTAGCATTCACAATGGACCAAGGGGGCCTTTGATGTGCTCTACCAGGGGGCTTTAAAAGGTAAACCCGTGGTTTGGTCTGGTGATGCAGGGTTGTTTTTTTCTTCCCAGAGGAACCTAGAGAAGGCGTGGGGGGAGGGGGATCGAGGTGTCTTGGGCTTGGGCTGGCAAGGACAACTCAGATGCCAAGATGAGCAATAGTCTCCTTTTGTCAGCCTCCAGCAGCTGCATCAGCAGCATTGCAGGGAAATGACGCTGCAGAGGCAACTGAGGGACTAAAAAAGATTTCATAAGGCCAGCCGTGGCACAGGCTTATTTCAGTGGAAGAAACACTGTCACCGGTCATAATAATACAACTAAGTGATGAGGGAATACACTGTGGGTATTGAGTGTATTGTGTCAAGATGAGAGGAATGCTCACAAGGCCAATCTGAGGTTGGTGGAAGCAAAGGCTTGAAATGAAAATTGCAAAATGACACAGGAAAAAAAAAAATTTAAAAAATAAGAAGAGCAAAGACGTGCACCCGATTACATTGAAATTCATAGAACTTCATTACACTTTGGCTCTTTTGCAATTCAGATGAGGGTGGCACTTTCTAACGGCAGCACATACCCTGGGAACAGGGAGTCTACTGTTTGGATAGAAGCAAGCCTTTGTTACTACACACATTACGCACACGTGTCTGTGTGACATTAAATGCACGCGGCAATTTGATCGAATTAATAATGCATGAAAAGATTCCGAGCCACAAAAATACATAAATAGACCACTTTTGTTTTCCCTGAAAATGTGAACACTTGACATCGGTGCACTTGCCGTCAGGGTACCACATCATAAATAAATTAGCATCAACATACAGACCCATGTTCTCCCTCTGCCCGCCCTTTTCAGTTAGGAGACACCCACACAATTCCTGGTTTTGTCTGGAGGGCTGAAAACATAAAGACACTCAAAAGTTTAACCATATGGCCTACTGGTAGAAATATGTTCAGCAAACACTACGATATACTGTATGTGATATATGATATCCATATCATTTAGAAAGTCTAACCATTTTTACAGAGATATTTACTAGAATAAAAAAAAAAACACTGAATTACTAATATGATAATCAACAAATGCATTAAGAAAGGAGAAAGACAATGAAATTGAACAACAGAGGAGCCTGCCTCTTTCAACGTCCCCTTCTTTCACTTTCCACAGGAAACACATTTTGTGTGTTGCTTTAAGCTGTGCTGGAGCTACTGGATGATACGATTGAGCTTTTGGCTAGTCGCTCAGAGAGTCGAGCAGCACATGGTGGAAACCTGTTATAAGAACCTACCATTGCTGCTCCACCAGCGGCGGTAGCAACATTGGGGTTAGATGGTGGTTGGCAGAATCCTGGCTGGCCTATTTTACACAGCTATAGGACTTTAAAAATAGACTAAAGAGCACCAGGACGTTGTTAAAACTCTTTCACGCGGCTGTGTTTAAGGATGAAAAGTAAATGGAATCAGAGATTAAAGAATTACAGATTAAAAATAGAAAATCTGTGGGACAATACTGGAGAAAGCCCCGCTGCTTATGCACTCAAATAAGCCGTGTCAGGTCAGGTGAGCGTTGATCTGGTAGGAAGAAAATGTGCTTTTCACTGTTTAAAAAAGAAAAAACGCTTATCAGTGACCAGTAATCTAACTGAGTCCAATGGCATGCACATCACAGACAACGCAAAGCCCCTAACATAGCCAGGTGAATGAGCTGTGTTATGAAGGGACCGTTTGTGATGCGATGTGTGCGATGCGATCTGCCTGGCTCTGGGGACTCACTCCTAGACAAACAGTCCCGACTAATTGAATTCCTTTGAAGGAATATCCCCAAGATGGTCATCTGCATGAGCTTTGTTTTGACAAGCCTTCATGCAAGTATATCACTTTCACACATCACTTCCTCGTGCGATTGTGACAGCAACAAAGACCCAGCAGCACATAGCTATAAACCAGAGTCCAAGCTAGCATGGCAAGGACGGATTCAGTGAGAAATGAGATGTGATTTTTTTCCAACCCAAAGCCGTCTCACCGCTGAAGTACAATGCTAAGCGCTGTTTCAAAGACGCTAGAGGGATGCGTGCATGTAAAGGAGATCACATGATCTCCTGCACTCACATGTCCGCTCATATCCCCACTCCCGGCACTCCAAGTGCAAGTGATTCTCCACATTCAACCATGGCCAAACATTCACTCATCTGTAACAAGAACCCCTTGCTTAAGCTTGTAAGTACGTCAGTGCTGATCACAAACTGAACACAAAAAAGTGTGAGTGAAATGTTTCTGTCCCTGCACTTGCTGGATGGTTGACACAATGGACGGCCTTGTTGTGGTCCCTCTGACCTAAAGGGCGCTGGGCTGATGCTGAGCACAGTAGTGCAGCTTAGAGGGCTCACAGGCCCACATGTGTGAGCTTGACCGCCTGGCTGGCTGCCTGCCTGCCTGGCTGCCTGCCTGCCATCAGACCAGCCGTGGGCTCTGATGCTATTTGATTACATCAGCTCTGGACAGAGACCTGGCCAGCAAACGGGCCTCAGTCAGCTAGTTCAAAATGGCTCCCGTTTACAGCTTTAGCAGGAAGTTAGTTTCTCAGAGAGGCAGGCAATAAAAACAAAAGCACTTAGGTAAAGAGGTGTGACCACCGCGGCCCCCGAAATACTCACCCCACTCACCACAGACACACATGGACACCCTATCCTCGTTTCACAGTTGAATGAATCTAGCTCAAAGTAGTTACAGTGTCGAGAGACAGTACATGACATGACCTGGATGAATGAGAGCCACAAAATAAATGCAATTGTTGATGGAAATATAGTTAAGATAAAAAAAATAAAAGAAGGGGTGGAAAAAACACACATATTATTACCTATTTGTGCCATTCTGGCAAGACCACCTAGTAGTTTTGTTATGTAATCGTCCAATAGCATGGCAAAAGTCAGTACTTTAGTGTATTATAATAACAAAAATCCCTTTTGATTTATGATTTACGGCAGTCTGATTACTAATTACTGTGTGCCACTGTGCAGAGCAGGGAGTAGCACACCATGTTGTCACAGCGTACACCGGGATCAGGAACAGGGTGGCTGGCCAGTGCAGCTCTCAACAGTGGGAGGACGAGCAGACTTGTATGCTTGAAAGACTGACTGACAGACTGACTCCTTCATAATTCAGACAGGGCTTCAGATGCCCAGCAGTGAATTACTGACCTGAGTCGCTGCGGTTTGTGGAAGAGAGCCCCTCTCCTCTTTGGGAGCCTAATTATGACAAGGCCAGCATGCACTTCAGAGGCAGGAATGTCTGCGAGGACACTGCAAAACCCCGTGGTTTTACACAGAAGATACATTTGAGAGGATGAGATACATTTTGCCGTTTTGTTATCAGAAACTCAAATGTGCCCGTTCATAGAGTAATTTCTACACGTCTACAATGACCATGCAGTCGGCCTTCAAACTGTAAACTGTGCTGGGGTTGTGCAACAGCGGCTTCTATGTAAGATGATATTTCAGATAAAGCACTGCATTCCGCGGTTTCCAAGGTTACCTTGGTGTATTCTGTAAGAAAGCAGATGCTCTCTCTAGATAGATGTATACACAAAACAACCATATCTGATTCCTGAGTTCAATTACTAACAGCGGGCACCTAGATACTATACTTATGTTAAAAGCAACCTTTTTTAAGTCGTCTAAGATTTCAGTCAAAAATAATCAGTAAACAATCTATAAAAACATGGATAACAGTAAAATATCAAAAAGTTAAAGGAAACTTTCACAACGACTAGAACGCCAAAAGATACTATAAAAATTATGTTTTTACCTCAACAGTCAGTAGGACTGATGATTTGAAACTCAAAAACATACAATTAATTCAGTATAGCAAATCAAGAGATGTTTGCCATTGGTGGATTGGTGGAAGTCAGAAAAACCACAAGAGAGATGGTGTAGGCAGAATACTTTAAAATAAGTTTAAGTGTGCAGCTTGAACACCGGATATATGAGCAAACACAGGAACTGTTCACTCTATTAGATGTTGACGTTAATGTCAATATGTCAATAATAACACAAAACATACGATATAACCAAAACAATATAACTACAAATAAGTGCCATGATCATAGCCTATATGAAGGAGTACATGTGAATGCTATTATTAAATTAAATTATTAAAATATTAAGATGGAATTGAACCATCGATCAAAACTGTAATTTGCTGGAAATATAGTAAGTTTGTATTATATAGCCCAATCAAAATTGCAATCCATGAAGAACAAAGTTGTGGTCAATTTAGATAATTCGGAGTGATTAGCGTCACCATTTCTTTCCAGCTCTACACCAGTACCACAACAACAGCTTACAGCTTTAGATAAGAGTGCTCTCCTAAGCAGAAGTTCATGAAGTTCTTGCTGGAAATATAGTAAGTTTGCATTTTATAGCCTAATCGAAATTGCAATCCATGAAGTTAAGTCAAGAACAAAGTTGAGGTCAATTTAGATAATTCGGAGTGATTAGCATCACCATGTTTTTTCCAGCTCAACACCGGTACCACAAAAACAGCTTACAGCTTTAGATAAGAGTGCTCCCCTGAGTAGAAGTTCATGAAGAACCCCCAACACACACACACACACACACAACCCCCCCCAAGAAACAGCAGTAAAAGCATCACAACAAAGCCTCTGAGGGGGTGTCCTTCGCATGACTCCCTCAAAGCAATAGACCACACCACTGCTGGAGATTACGTTGCTACACAGCAATGAGGCTGAATGCGTTTAGATTGTGTTAGATTTGCATTCAAACTATCCAGCAGATGAGAGCGAATTATATGCCACAGAAAAAGAAGAGAAAAAGCGCACATGGCATGCCCGCTAGTCTCACCAGGCCGTATACAGTAAATACGTTGCATACATCCTATTACTCTCCACTACTAACCGATCTGTTTCGGTTAACAGTCTATTTCATATCTCGGAAACGTTGCACACTAATAGAGCTATGAACATCCTTTGTATAAATTCTTTATCTACAAAACGAGAATAATTAAAATAAAGTAAACACTCTGTATGTCCTATGAGCTTTCAAATAAGAAAAACCTAAGTAATTAATTTGGTCTGGGAGTACAGAGCTTTACATGCATGACAAAGAAAAATAGATCTATCTTACCAATTCAAAGGCATCTAATTATCTGTGAATTATATTCCATTACAGTTGCAAAATTGAGGCAAGAACACAGTTTTTGACAATCCAGATTTCTTTTAAGCTTCGCCTGCCACCGTGTTGCCCTGCTCGCAGCAGCCGCTGTGTGATGGCGTTGGCTTTGTGGGGCCACAATGAAACTAACGGTATTGCCGCAGAGATTGACAGGACCCCAAACCAATGAGAATGGGCGACACATTTTGCAGAGCTGGTGAAAAAGATTGTATATTTCCTCGGACACTAGTTGGTTGAAATTTGTTCAATCAAAACTCAATTTTCTTCAAATTCATAATTTACTGATTGATGAGTGATATAGTCTTATACATCCGGGAAGAATCAGCTCTAAAATTATTTGTGTTTGTACCATGGTGGGCCAAAACTAAAACAATAAACTAACGTTTAGTTTCATAAATAGTGGCATGACGGTAAAATAGTGTAAATGCTGATAAAAATTATGTTCTAAAGTTTACAGCAGACTGAGACATTGACTAGTTTATCTTTAGGCAGGGGCGCCATCTGCTGCCTAACTATCTTAGTCAGTAACCCTAACGGTTAGGGCCTAACCAGTAGCGATGTTACTATGAAAACAATTGATCCTAACTCTACATAATGGCCCTTACTGTAAATCTATTTAGCCTGAAAGTGCAACAAATTGTGTGGGCAAATTGCCTAATTTAACTCCAAGAGCAACATTTGGTTGTATCATTTCGTAGATGGTCTTATGTTACAGCACACGCAAAGCTTATGATGTCAACAGACATGTTCCTTATTCGGAAGCATAATGCCTTATGAACAGAAAGATAGAATAATACAGGGCATGATCCATTTAGGTTCATCTGCATTTGTAGGTTATGCATATTATATACATTCTATGTTAAATAAAAAAATTCTGTAAAACAATATTTTAAAGGATTGCATGTTTTCCCTAATTAGACAGATTCTTTAAAAAGATTCTCAATAATCCCAGCCATATATTTTTAACCCACAAACAACTTAAAGGCACAGTATACTGACATGTGTACTGCAGCAAGGTTAGCTAATAAGAGTAAATGTGTATCAAGGTAGGCTGACATAAATTACATCAAGTACCCCCCCCCAAGTAAAACCTTTTTTGTAATCAAAATGGGGTTAAAAATTGTAATAATAGATAGATAAGCAATATAATCTGTTATCGGTGACGTCTTTGTAGAATGTTATTATTAACAGTGTATAACTTGAATATGCATTTATACCTCTTTTAAGAAGAATGTTAAAGTTGACTAAATGGCAGGTAAGATGGTTACTGGAAGCTGTTGCTCCTCAAGCATCCTGTATTGAAGTTGAATTGAAATGTCAGTTGTTATCCAACATCTGAAGGCCTGTGAATAGTGACAGCCATGCGCTCCTGTGCCAGCTTCCAATGGCACAGAAGCTCCAGTCATTTCTCTCCCAACACGTGGCTGTGAGGGTAAGGTACTGGCACCTGCATGTTCTGAGGTACAAGCATGACAACAGTATCCTCCAAAAATCTTTATAATGTAAAATGGGATGAGAAACAACTTGACTCAGAGAATGGAAACAACTCTTTAATGGATTATTTTTTCTTATATAATAAAACATTTTAAAAAAAATTATACATGTAGAAAAACACTGATTGCAAACGACAAGAAAGGTCCCACACAGTGTATGTCTCTGTAAACTGTCAGAATCAACAACACCACTGTTGTCCAGCAGGAGGCAGTGTCCTATTACAATACAGAGCATGTGTGTTACCAAACATTCTGTAGGTGAACATAACCTTCTACAATTGGTAAGGACCTCATTGAGTCACAGATATTTGAAGATTGCATCTCAGCCATGGATGACGACAAAAAAAGTAAACCAAAACAAACCAGAGTGGAGAAAACATTCTGCTAAAAAGAACCTCAACCCTATACCTTCGGGTATAAGTGCTATCAATCTGAAATAATTAACCTACTTTACTAGGGCACCGAGAGGGGCTGCTGTACAACTTTTGATCCTGGTTACAACTTGGCTCTTCTGAGCTATTCCGGTGCCTGGAAACTGTAGTTGGCTTTGGTATTAAAGTCCTGAATGTTGAATGTAGATGTAAAGGTAGAAGAGGTCTTCCACTCTGACACCGGAGTAGCACTATAGCATAACTGTTCAGCAACACAGCCATTTATTTGTGGCACCTGCATTAGATTGTTACCACAGTACCTTCTAGAATGTGTAACTTATCAAAAATAGTTAATTTAATCAAGAGATACATGTGGAACACATCACAACCCTTTAAAGTTCCTTTCTACTGTATTTCAGTTGCCACTGTTCACTCTGTTTACAGGGCTTAAGATATCTATTTGAACCGCTACAATAAAGAGATGCATTTGCTTATGAATGTAATTTCACAAGTCAAATATGCAAAAACTGGTCGGTACTGAAGAGGGTGTGTTTGAATTGATGAGACGGGAGTATCTAACTATGGACTGGCAGGGAAACTAAACATTTTACATAATAATGAGGTGTGTTAAAAATCATCAAAACTCCATTATATATTGAGAATAAAACAAATATATAAAACTTACGTGAAATCAATAACAACATTAAAAAAAAACTTTTTGATCATAAAAACGTGAGTATGCATTTTTTTTTTGCCCTTGTTCAAGTACTCGTGCAATCTTACCATGACTCATCTCGCGGAAAAGTCTCTGCTTGCGTTCCTCACTTTTTCTATTGGAGTGTGGCTTTCAAATAGTCCAGAAGGCCGAACCACACACGTGGCGGCGTCAGTTCAGAATGGTCCGATGTCCTGCTCTACACCAAGTTGGTCCCCAGCTCAGTTTATGCTCATCTCCAGGCTCTTCAGACAGGGCCTGTTCAAGACAGGCTCAACCTCCTCTACACTGTGAACAAGGAAGTGGACAGTAGGAATTTAGCATCACCTTCACACAGTGTATCTCTGCATGCGTATCTCTGTTACTGTTAAATATGGAGTGTAGTGTAGTGTACACTCTGCATGCAGTGTATCTCTGTTACTGTTAAATATGGGATGACTGAGAGGGCGAAGCCCCACGGACCTCGGGTTCGCTCCCTCCACGTCTTCGATGGTGTCCGGCAGAGGCTTGTTGGCCGTCTCGGGCAGCAGCAAGGTGAGGCCTGCCCCCAACAGAGTGCACAGGCCGAACAGGACCATGGGGGCGTTTTTACTCACGTTCCTCAGGAGGTAGAGAATGGGTGCCAGGACTCCCCCGACACGGGCACACATGGAGCCCATACCGATTCCGCTCTGCCTATGAGCCAGAGAGTAGAACCGCTGCGGTTAGAGCCAAACTGTCTACTAAGGGTTCAGTGGGGAATTTGATTGGGGAATGGAGGCCATATTGCCACGTCCTATAGAGCAGCTGCTACGCTAGGCAGTCAACCTCTCCCTGTCTGATTCTGTGGTTAACATATTAAAAGCAAAGTACAGTATCAGTCAACAGTTTGGACACACTTCCCCATTCCCTTGAAGATACATTAATTAAGACCTAATGAGTTGCTATGAGTCCTATTATCAAAGGATTCACTTTATATGCAATCATTTTGAACTGGAAAAATGATTGGTTACATGGACAATGATGCATTACAAGGACATGAATCAAGTCTCTGATGGAATCTGTCTGGAGGTGTGAAGCACATGAGTCATCGCCTAGCTATGCTTACCGGATGACAGTGGGAAACAGCTCCGCAGAGTAAATGTAGACTATGGAGAGGGAGGCGGTGACACCAAACTTCCCCACCATGGCCAGGGCCGTTCTGACAGCGGAGAGGTCTGGAGGAGAGTGGATAGAGTGGCGTTCAAGTACCCGCTGCACAGCCTACAGTATATCCTTCACAACCAAGCACTTAACCAAGAGACAGCCAGCGTCCTGCAGTGGTGGCACTGAGCAGTGAAGGTGACACCAGAAACCCCCAGTGGGTGGGGACAGCCAGAGCTCACAATTCATGTCATGTAAGAAGGCAGTGCAAATGTTACAAAAGCAACTAGCGGGTTACATAAACGGAGCTTTGCGTCTTCTGTAAGTTTGCTGCCCCCGAGCCTTCCAAACCACAAAGTCTTTCCATCGACTACTTAGTCCTCATAAACAAAGCCATAAAAACGACATACCGCAAAGGCACAATTTAAGCACTGTCAGTTTGTATCATGTGAATGAAATACCAGGATACATTATGTGACCTGACACGTATTTGAAGGCAGGATGATTAACTTCATACGTTAGGACAATTTTGCACAGAAAATTCAATATTCCCTCATGTTAAATAGCCAGAGGTATGTTTAAGAAATTGAACTGGGAACTAATGCGTACCATCGGGGATGAAAATTGTAAGCAGACACGCCAGGCCCCCCACAGCCAGGAAGGCTAGCTGGGAGATCCTGCGGGAACGGTTGAGGGTGAAAAGAGTGATGGTGCGAGCAGGCATCTCCACCAAGCCAAAGATCATCTGGGTGAGGTAGATGTTCATTCCAAAGTCAGAGATGTTGAGGGACAAGCCGTAGTAGACCAGCACATTGACAAACCTAAGAGAGGCAGGAATTTAAAATATACGATTGAGTGTAAGGGGGTTTAAGGAATAGAGAAGACGCCAAGCATGGAAAGGGTTAATAAGACATTGCCGTTAAACATTAACAGTGGTGAAACAAGGGCTTCCTTTATCCTCTCCTGTTCCCCAAGCCACCACTGTCCCCTAAGCGAGGATACAGACCAAAGACAGTCATGGTACAAACAGGAAACTGGAAAATATGTCTGAGTAGAGACTGATCATACCCAGATTAGCATAGAGTAAAAAAGTGAGCCTAATAAAAATTGCAGATTTCTACAGTCAATATTTTTGAAAGATAAAAACATTTAGTATTTAGGTAGTACAGTGGATTTTCCAAACCAGAAGTCTGGAAACATTGTTTAGAAAGTGAATTTTGAATGAAGTCTCTAATTTATCCCATTTTCATTTTTACCTTAGATAATGTTACAATTCGTGTTAATTACCAATGTGAAAAAACCAAAATCTTTAGGTTCAAGCTCAGTGAAATAATAATATAAAATTAGCTCTGGTCACTGTTGTTACTTTTCTTTAGGCTCAAAACTTGACACTCAAAAAAGTATCTCTGGTGTCAGCAAAGGATTGGCTGTGCCTGCCTTAGCCTGGGGAGGGATGTGCCTTGACACGGTCATTCAACGTATCTATGACTCTGAAAGAGAAAAGAGGGAGCAGTACAGTCAATTAAACCGTAACTGATATCTCACGCTCATCACACATACACTCACCATAGGTAAAAAATGATCAGCGACTGCTGCCTCATTTTCGGAGTACGGAAAAGGTCAATCAACGTGTGTTTCTTGGTTTTCCCTAGCCTCTGTTTGTCCTGGTGGCCCTGTAAAGAAACAGCTGGATGAAGAGATCTCAAGGAAATAAACGCACAAAATGAACATCCATATAACTTTCAATTCTTGGTTCATTAAATTGGTTCACTACTGTATGTGCTTTACTGTCAGTTAATGCACAGAAGAAATGTTTTTAGGGCTTTATATTTAAGATGTGTTTGGTAATTGTGGGTAGATTGAATCGTCCCACCTGACATAGCTCTAGTTCATCCTGCAGCTGTTTCCCGTTCATCAGCGCTGCTCTTCTTATAAGATCCAAGGCCTCCTCTTTCCTGTCGTTGGCCATCAGCCACCGAGCCGACCTTGGCAAAACCCTTAGAATGTAGAGGAGAGGTGTTCATTTGACCTACAGCACACTACACATTGCTTTGACACCACAGAAACTGGAGGTAAACAAAGAAACGCATGAAACCGTGAGGCTGAAACTATAAAAATGTTTTTTATAGTTGTAGAAACTAAAAGGTGTATCATAAGATTATCTCCCCTGTATGTGATTTGCATTGAAACAAAGTCATCCTTGATGGAAGGAGATTCCGAAAAAAAAGCCAAGGGCGTAGGGGAAATAAGTATTGGAGAGCCCTGATTAAATAGGGCAGATGAGACAAAACAGCCATACTTTCCCATGCTTTCACTGGAGTTAAATGTTTTAACCAATAGGCATGTTGCTACCCGGACTTAATGGTAATATTAAAGTGTTAAAGATTTTCTTTACCCATTTCCTCTTCAACTTAAGTTGTCAGTGCCTAATGCTTACCATATATAGAAAATGAAGAGGAAGCCAGGGGCTGAAATGGCAAGCTGCAACTTGCGCCAGTCTCTGATAAGGTACGCCACCCCTGCTAGGATAATGTAGCCGAACCCAAAGAAGTAGTCGGTTATTACCCCCGCCAGCATGCGGTGTTTAGGTCCGGTCCACTCTGTGCCTAATGGTGTGTACAAACAAACATATTAAGGAATGATGCATATGATTTTGCATGGGGATGCCAGATCAAGACCTGGCAACCTTTTTAGATGGTTTATTAAGTGATAATACTTAGAAATATATATATTTTTTTTGGACACTAACCTAAGACAAATGCATTCATGATGACAGCAGAGATGGTTGTCCCAACCACAAAGCGCAGAAAACAGTATATGTAGAAATTTGGGGCAAAAGCAGCTCCAACCCCAAAGGTGGTCTGCATAGCTAAGCCAATAAGGATGATGGGCCTCCGACCATACCTGAAACAAGAGTGGATTTATGGGCCATTTAAAATCTACAGACCGTGAAGTTTAAATAGTTTTTCCATTCACTGCCATGGTTACCGTTGAAAATAAATTATGCTTAAATAGTGTGGCACAAGCTGCCTTTTAGATTCAATCTTAGACTAACTCTTTAGCCAAATATTCCAAGTTGAAATGATTCAAATACTTTTGAGTTTGTGGTGTGCCACCTGCTATGAACAACTGTGAGCAAGACAGCTACAATTGAACTGCAAATTGAGTCCAGATATTTATACCAGATACAGTAAACTATCCAAATGCAAAATAATAACAACAATGCAGCATAGAAAAACAGCCTTCCCCAAAGTGAAAGAAGAACTTTCCAATGTAGTGAACTAATCCCTTACATATTTAAAGATACTTAAATGTTCCAATTGATTGATTACCAATAAAGGCTAAGGGTGAAAAATAAACAGTCATGCATCAATAGACTGAGGATAGATTGTTGATGTCTGACATACTTATCAGCTAAGGCGCCAAACACTGGCGCCCCAACGAGAAGGCCAAACATGTAGATGGAAGAGCCAATGTTGTTCATACTGGAATGGTCACACACCAGATCCCACTTTAAAAACAAAACAATAATAAAGATTAAACATTTGAAAAAGGGCATTAAATATATTTAGTTTGCTCCACTTTATTGTTATTTTAAAAAGATTGTCAAGTATTTGTCTTTAAGTAAAACATCTGATGTAAAAATGTGTGTATTTTTGGCCTTGGCACAAAACCATATTTAGACTAATCTCTTGTCCCCAGAAAGATAGCACTTGAGATATTTAATCACTGAAGATGATTCTATCTTACTGTCTTTCAAGGAATCTCACACTAATAACCGCTGGAATGTCGAGGGGGCCCTGTAATCTTTCAGCCAACTGAGCTCACGGTGCTATAGGTTGGGCTCAAGGCCAGCATTTGTAATACAAAACAGGTTCTGTTGGCCTACACTCATTCAATGTGGTGATTGTCGCTATAGAAAGTCGCTGGCCATGTGACCAAGCCAATCACCACCTCATCCAATCGCAGCGTATTGGACACCATCCCTCCCACCCACCCGGTTGAGGCTCACGTTGGATAGTTTGTGGGGCCAGGCATGGCTGGCCTTCTTTGGAAGTCCTGGAGATGTCTACACCACAGGAGTCCAACTCACTCTCCTCAACTCTCCCGCTAGCTCTGCTCCGTCTCATATATCCCTGCCCTGGTGCATAGCTGCATGGGCCCTGCAACAGAAAACGGACCTCCACATACCATATCAGCAGGGGGCCTCGAATGAAATCATCTCACGGAAGAGCTTGGGTCCAGGGTGCTCCGACAACCAGAGTCTCTTGTGTTCTTTTTTTTATTATTTACTGCGCCACTCACCTCAGTCGCCACGGTGCTATGGAAGGTCTGCTTGCTGTATTCCCAGCCCCCTTGACAGCTCCCGAAGACATGGCTGTCCCCAAGGCCCTGGACGTGGCTGTGGTTGACCAGGATGGAGCAGGACAGGCCAGGGTCCCCGTCCGGGCCAGATACCAGGCTGAAGTTGAAGTCTGAGGCTGCGGGTCCGGCAGCCGAGCGGCAGAGATGAGCGGGAACGGCCCCGGTGAAGATGGACACCAGCATGTGGAAGGCCAGCAGGATCTGGGGCAGGCATATCCATATATAAAGGATCTTCTGGAACTTGCCGAAGCCCCCAATACAGTTCAGGATATCGTCAAAGTTCATTTCCCCTGGACTGGCTGTCGGCGGGTCCTAAAATGCACCCCCCTCTGATGAATCAGTGAGGACACTAGAGGCCCTCCAGAAGTCAATGTCAAGGAGGATGCAGACGTCTGAAAGGGTTGAGATGAGAGTCGGACTGCTAAGATGGAGAGATAAGAGAGAGAGAGAGAGAGAAAAAGGGAGAGAGAAGGAATGAGAGAAGCACTTGGCCTTAGATTAGGAGCACGCTGGTTTGAGTGTGTTGTGTAAGTCACACCTGTGTTGGACTGAGTGCAGGCAGCAGCTAAGTGTAGCGAACTGCCACAGCATTTCTATCAAGGAGATTTAACCGTGCCCTGATGGGAGTGGCCAGGGTCCTAGGAGGAGTCTGTCACAGAGGGAGGAGCTGCTCTTTGTTGATGGCTGACTGGCTGCATTTGTCTTTTTCACACCCCACCCCCCTCCCCATCTCCCAAATCTGTCTCTGCCCCTCACCGCGAGTTTGACCAGTCGTTTGTGCCAGGGAGCGGTTGCGTTGAACACATAATTCCTCGAAGTTTTGTGGAATGACACAACCACAGTTTCTTTTGCAATTATAGACACACTATATTTTCTGAAAATATGACTTATTTAGTTTTTACACACACACATATATATATATATATATAGTTATATAACAGTTACCATAATTAAATGGTATCTCCATTGTTCATTCTCCATGAATGAACTGGGGTTCTTTTGAACCTTAAGGAATACAACATCTAAAATAAAACCAATGATTTAATAATTTGCATACACTCTACAATGACATATATGAATTGGTCAAATCTTAAACATATGTCTTTGTACATTCCCTTAATATATATATGGGTGTGTGTGTCTGTTGTGTTTTGATTTTTCTCCTGTGCACAGCACTAACAAAATGATGTGAAGTGTCTCATTTTGAACTTGGCATAGCTCCAAATGAAGGCAAACTACAACCAGGAACCCCTGATGCATTGGATGCCACCACAGGGGGAGTGAGCTCAGCTGGTTACACCAAAGCAACAGATACACACCATGGACAGGGACCCAGATGTTCTCCTCTGAAACCAAATGAGAAGGCTCTCCGCGATTTAAAACAACAAATGAACACCATCTGTGAAGTGTAATAATTTGTTTGCGTATTTTTTTTTTTTTTGTGAGCCTCACCACCTTGTTCTGAACGGATATCCCATTTACAACCATTCTGATTTATGAAACAGAGCAGCTCCTGGTAAACCGAGAGGGCTGACGTATTGCATTCTTTATTGAGGAGTGGGGCTTTCAATACTGTGATATGTGCCGAGCTACAACAAAAAACGCAATTTGAGACGACAACAAGTGTTCCTTACATCACTCTGGTGTTATGTAAGAGGAAAATTTGAATGGGCATGCCCTATCATATAATGAATGAAACTATGAAGTCATTGTTTTTCATGAGACAAGACAACGGTTAAGGCATGCTTATGTTTGTAATTTGTGAGGCTGCGGTTGCTAGAGGGGACAAATATTTCTATAGTACTTTTTAAATTCACATAGTATCTCATGTTTAGCAGTGCATCTCTGACATTTAGTGACTAGGTTACCTGACTGAAACTGTGGGATATGAACGACTGCTGTAATAGGTGATTTCAATGAGCGGTGCCTGAAGCAGTTTTTTGTAAGGGTAACCTTTCAAATAAATTCACAGGTAGAAGGCAAATAGTATGACCCCGTAGGGCTCTGTCTGGATACAAACAGAAACACTGTCTCCCCTCTCACGATTAGCGTCGTCAATCCAATGCCAGAAGAGCTCTGGTTACTCCAGTGTGGAACGCTTCGCTAGACTTAGAGGCCCGATAACGTAAAACCCACCACTGACGCCCCCCTTTAGTCAACAGACCAGACAAAAGAAACCAGGAAAAAGCTCATCCAGTTGTCCAAGGCCGTGCCATTACAACACCCAAACAGAAATAAAAGCTGACCACAGGGGAGACTCAAAGGGCTATGTTTAGATATACGTATTCTGTTGGGAGGGCCATGACAGGCTCACCAGTCTAAATCAGTTGACGGTGTAGTGTGCACTCTGTGCCCAGCAGGCCTGGGCCTCGAGTCTGCATGCCAGTCCAGACAGACTGGTCAGCAGCCCCGCTGGGCAGAAGACAGATAATCAAATTGATAAGAGGGATCCACCATCCTCAAGAAACCCCCACTGCAAGATCTGGGTCAACTTTAGGTCTGTTGTTGATTACTTCGAACACATTATGCTGTGGAAGGGTTTTGTGGGGACTGTAAAAAGGACTTTTTGTCAGCTGTGTGGTAAGTTCAAGGAAAAAGTAAGGGAAGAATGTGACCAAGTGGAATGTTTGATATGCTAAACTCTTCAGACTGGATTAAAGACCAAAGGATAGGGAGGACAAGCAGCCATAAAGAGCTGGATGTGAAAAACAGCTGGGCATGGCTTGGCGGTGAAAACACACTGGATTGATTGTGTGGAGCCCCTGTTTTTAACCTCCCCTCCCCTCAGACAACCTGGTGGTTAGTACAAGAGACTTGGGGTTGGTCAATTTGCAACTCTCAGTCACATTCTCTTCAGCACAAAGATGTTTGGTTTTGTCGGTAAAAAATGATCAGGCATTCTTCACACATCTGAAGGGAGTCAAACACTTTGGTCAGAGGGACACCCTAAAATGTAATCAGTATCTATACGTTTAGTCATGAGACAATGGGTTTCTGCAGTCAGAAAATTAAGACTCTAGACAGGGTGAAGGGGAGAGAATCGAGTAGGTCACATAATTGAGCTGGTAAATCGCTATTTTAGAGGACTTTCAGTGAGGGGATGTTTTTTTAAAGATATAGAAATTATGAGACAAATAAAGATTCCCTACAGTGGAATTAAAGAACTTTTTACTATCTGACTCGATAATGCTCCATGTAAATAGGTAAAGTATGAGTAACCTGCTTTTCACACAGTAGAAAGTTGGGTGTGGAACGTCCTCGAGGGATTCTAAGCCCCGGAGGAGCTACGTAGGTTGAATATATTAAGGAATCATACACTGAAATCATATTTGCACACACTCACTCTTGTCACTACAGTAAAAGCTGGGCAGTATCTATGAAAGCACGGCAACTACAATAACAAGATGCATAATGCCGTAGTCAGACCCTTTGAGTTTAATAACATAGATTGTATGCTGTCATGAGGCCTTAATTAAAGGGCAATGACAAGGTCTGCCCCCTGGTGGTAGAAAGTGAACACTTTACGCAATAGTTATATCACATGGATGTTTACACACAATGAGGTAATGTTGCCATGACGATCCCTACAGTCAATGAAAAAGTATTAATGTAACAGATCACTTAACATAACAGATTTACTCTGTGTTCTGACAATCACATTAGAAAATAAATTGCATTCTAACATGAAAAAAAGTTCATGGCACAGGACTAAGTACAATTTAGCTGTTTAGTTCAGCTACAAACTGTTTATGCATTGTTGCTTGTGCACAACATGCTGCGGGATTCTCCAGACCGTTTCTAAAAGGGACCAAAAAAGTATTTTACTAAAGTGCATCTCCAATCTCAACCCCAACAGTTTGGAATGAGCATTCTGCCAGCAGACTTTCTTCTAAAGTAAACACATATCAGTACTTCATGAGGGAGGGAACATCTGCATGGCTTGAATCTCTGATTTTATATTAGGGCTGGATGTCAACCTGTCTATTGATCCTGGAAAACCCTGATTGTCAACAAATATTATCACTTACCCCACTTTTAATGTATTAAAGCTGTAAGACGTGTAAGCTCGTTCAGTTCACGTTTTCCAGGCACTTGAGTCAATCGCAAGTGTTTCAGAACAGATTATCAAGCCTTGACAGAAGAGTAAACTAGAGAAAGATAGTGGATACTGTAAATCGCCAGTAATGATTGATGGCACAGTGATACTCGAGAACAGTAACAACAAGCATGCACGTACACCGACGACGGTTGCACAAGGTGTATGGGTGGTTCTTCGAGCTGTCATTTTCAAAGCATCTAAGGCCAAACAGACACATCCCTATTTGCTGACTTACCCCTCCCTGCCTGCTTCCTCACTGTGAGAAACACAGCCGCACTAACTGATTGAGGTGGCCAGAACAACAACAAGCCTGATTGGTTGAGACCTTTGGGTGGGGTAAAATTCTACAGGCTCACTTTATGGGACAGGCCTCCTCCTACTGCAAAGAATCGTTTCTCAAATAGCTCATAAATAAATAACAAGAAAATGTAAACTGTAAATATAAATAATTGGTAAGGTATCACAATACTTATTCTAGACAAGGAACACTACAAAAAAAAGTGTGCCATAAGATCTAGGAACTATTTAAAGATTTTTCAGAGAACTCTTTTTCAGGGAACACTTAAAATAGCAGAATGCTTTGATGTTTGTGTAGAATGTGGAGTGCCGACGGGAGTGTATCTCCTTCTGAATGGTCAGCGGGGATGGAGGTAGTAGCGAGCTGGCAGAGAGAGGGGCTTTTTTGGCTCCCTGTGTAAATACTGAAGGAATGTGAACTCAAACACATTCCCACCCAACTAAGTGAGGCCTGCTTAGCACTTCATTGAGAAAGAAAGATTTAACTTGCAGTACATACCACAAATCTCCTCAACTTGTGTTACATAGTAGAATAGTAGAATATTATATCTGAGCTAAATAAAAAATAAAAACACTAAGGTATAATCAGTACTACTGTGGGTGTCTACATGTAAACAAGAATGGCAAATGCTTGGAAAATATGTCTAAGTCTTCACAAACAAATCTAAATGTCCAACAGTATGTTGAGCAATACTGCGAGTCTGAAGACTAGGAATCAACAAGTTGCCAGTACTTTCAGGGCCAGCCAGTTATGAAGACAAATATTCTCTTTTTGGATCAGTTAGCCACCGAAAGGTGTGTTTGGGGAAGAGACAGAGGGGCGCTTTGTCCCCCCTCTCCAACAGGTCGGCTCGCTCAATCTCTTCCCTTATGCGCTTTCCCATTCCCACTCCACCTCCCTCAATCCCACCATCCTACTTTCTCTTTCCCTGCAGCAAGAGCTCACACAGACCTGAATACTTAAAAGATGCTATCTCTGCTCTGTCGTTCCCTCCTGGTCATTCTAGCTCAACAGGTAAGAGCATCTTTTTCTTTTCCGGTGTTGACATTTGTTGATATGGTTACACTTGATATGACGACAATCAACACCCGCTTTCTACGGTGAAGAGGTGTTTAATATATGGCATAGTGACTCTGGGTTGTTTTCAGAATATACACTACGGAGTGGTTTAGCATTTTTTTTACTGTAACAGTTTAACTAGAAACGTTTTCTTAGGGAGAGTGGTGTCCTCATAAATAATAGCTTGGAATAGATGCCAGAGCAGCTGGAAGATAGTCTATTACTGGCTTTACCGGCTTCAGAAAAAAAGGAAAATAAAAGAATTTTTTTTTTACTTAATTACCACATGATAGTAATAGAGTAAAAAAAGCAGAAAGGATTTTGGGGGCTGTGTTTCTGGGAGATGTATTTTCACACCCTGAAATGAGATCATTGTGTAAATCCACCAAGAGGTCTTCAGATTTTTGGAATAGCATTCAAAAGGAGCACCTTTGGAACTCATTACACACCACAAAGACATTGATTCAAAGTGAATACAAATAAATTATGGAACTTTCCATATTCATGTCTAATGTGAATTTTTAAAAATTTCATTTTTTTTCTCTTTCTTTTTTATAAAGTTTTAACCTAAGTGATCACTCCCAAGTCGTTTCAAGTGATGACACGAAAGTGAGAAAAATCTCATTTGCAAATGTTTTTCCCCCTTTGCCCTCATAACCGCCATGTGTCCCTTGCCAAGGGTTTCTGCAGGGCCCAGAACCATGCAGGGCAACTCTCAGCACTGCGTGACGGCCGGGCGGCGGGGGACAGGAGAGTGTTCTGCCAGTGGCCCTGCAAGTGTCGGGAGAAGCCCCAGTGTGCTCCGGGGGTCAGCTCTGTCCTCGACGGCTGCGGCTGCTGCAAGAGCTGCGCCCGGCAGATCGGGGACAAGTGCAACGAGAGGGACGTCTGTGACCCGCACAAGGGCATGTACTGCGACTTCTCCGCCGACAAGCCCAGATTCGAGCTGGGAGTCTGCGCTTGTGAGTGATTGTTCACTTTAGTCACCGTTGCACGAGGGGTAAGCTCCGTGTAATTTGAGATTGCCCCGAACAATGGCGTGTTTTCAGAGGGAACCATAATAGAACCTCGCATCAAAACCAGAATGGAAAATGTTCCCACACTAGACCAAATTCATTCCTCTTCCTTTTTTTCCCCCCTGCTTCTCAGCTTCCCCCTGTTCAAAGCAAGAAACCGAACGACTGTATAATTAATAACCTCTTTGATCATTGAAGTAAATCAGAAGCATGCAAAATCCTTCCCGAACCCCACAGCACACCAATGATCCTAAAGAATGCAGCAGAAACACTGCACTGAGAGTCACAGAGTCCCGAGTTGTTTTCCCTTCCCCTCTCAGACATGATGGCAGTGGGGTGTGACCTGAATGGGGCCCACTACGAGAACGGCCAGGCCTTCCAGCCCAGCCCCCTGTACAAGTGCACATGCATCGCCGGAGCCATAGGCTGTACCCCGGCGTTCATCCAGAAACCCGCTGCTCTCCTCGGCCCCGCCCCACTGATGGGCAGCAGGCCAGCGGGCCTCCGCAGCGCGCAGGGCCCCAGGAAGAACCAGCAGGACACGACCTACATGGCCATGTCAGGTGTGTGTTTGAAGAGAAAACCCGGGGCAGAATTGCCAGCTTGTTTTGCCTAGAATGCGCTTGGCTGTCAAAGTAGGCTGTATGGAAAGGGGAGAAGGCGTTTGATTACTTTGGCGGGGTGCGCTTGGAGGGGATTGAACGTAGCCAACTGCGGTTAGCGCTTGGAGAGGAGAGGTAAGCTAGTTAAAAGCAGACCTAGAGGGATCGCCCCAAGTCACTTTTCTTTTACATATACGCCAAAGGCCTCGTGTGTATGCAGACTTTGATGTATTTTTAAGTCAGTTTTGCTTTGCTTGGCTTGACTTGGCTTGGCTTGAAAAGCAGGAAACATCCTGGTGTTTTCATACTAACTGAAAGGATATAGCCACATTTTGGGATTGATGTTCTTGACACTGGAACTACACAAATTGAATATGACTTCAATCACTGGCACATCAATCCGATTAAATATCCGTGGGTTAAGATTCCTATACTGTAACCGAAACCATCTTGGGGTGCCAACAATAATTAATCTCCTGCTGCGTTGGGATCAAATCGTCTCTGGTGGGCCCAGCTTCCTTTCTCAGAGGCTCTGGGTTCGCTACGAACAGCATGGGTTTGTGTGTGCGGCATGGCGGCTTATGGCTTCGCTCTGCGATTTGGCTGTTGACACGGTGCCATTTAACTGTAATACGGAAAGCTTACAGGGATCCTCCTTTAGTCTGGAAGAAGAACTGCATGATCCAGACCACCCCCTGGAGCCCCTGCTCCAAGACCTGCGGCCTGGGCATCTCCGTGCGCGTCAGCAACGACAACGGCAAGTGCGAGATGAGGAAGAACCGCCGCCTGTGCCTGCTGCGTCCCTGTGGAAAGAGAGTGCTGAAAAATGTGAAGGTGACCAGCAAGCCCAGACACGGTCTGTCTGTCTGTCTGTCTCTAGGTGTTGACAGCTCTCTGTGCAGACTGCAGGGGCATTTAAATCATCGCTAAGTGTCACGTGTTTCCATAACAGCAAAAATTAGAACGGCCTTGAGATCTCTCCCTGTACGTATTCACAGTGGCACTTCAGAAAATGCCGCATGACAAAAGGCTAACAGGATAAATAAAACGCCTTAAGCTACACGCGTAAACATGTATCAATGGCTTTTGTTTCTCTAGATGCCAAGGGGAAAGACGTGTCGGCCAAAGTTCCAAGCAAGCAAAGCCGTGAAGCTGACCCTGTCCGGCTGCGTCAGCACCAAGAAGTTCAAACCCACCTACTGCGGCGTGTGCACGGACAAGCGCTGCTGCGTCCCCAACAAGTCCGGCATGGTGACCGTCAACTTCAGCTGCAAGGGAGGCTCCAACGTGCGCTGGAAGATGCAGTGGATCACGTCCTGCGTGTGCCAAAAGAAGTGCAGCGATCCGGGGGACATGTTCTCAGAGCTGCGCTTTCTCTAGAGGGGGCCATTTTATGAGCCCAAAGACAACAGCACAGGTTTGGCCTTACGGTTCACGTCAGTCGTTGGAAGGACGGTACTCAAATCAAAGGCCTGGCTGTTTGCCTCTGGCTTACTGCCAATGGGCCTATCAAACGGACGTGAAACACTGACGTATTGTTCACCTCGCTGAAGAAGAGGAGGGATGGACAGGGAGATTATCTTTGAGTACGGATTAAAAAAATTATATAAGTGACAGCGAAGTATCAGGTTACCTCATTGCAGAGAGCAAGAGGGTTTGGTGGCAATGATGGCACTACTCGTTTGACAGCACCTTGTTAAGACTAGGTGGCTGGCAACCCTGAATTAGCACAAAGTAGAGTTCTTAACATATCGGAATATCTAATAGACTCAGGTGAAAATGTATGTTTGTATGTTTTGTACCATGTGTTTGTTTCATTAACATATTTATCACAGCAAAGTGGTTTTACAGATAGTGCATAATTTATTTTTCTTTGAAAAAAACAAAACTTAAATACTCATCAATTACTGATTACAGTAATGCTGTAACCTATTTAAAAAAAATAATAGAAAACATTTGCTTTCATGAATGATTTCCTGAAAATAAAAACAACATTTTACATTTGCACCTATGGTATAAATAATCTGACGAGGGCAGACACACACACACACACACACACACACACACACACACACACACACACACACACACACACACACACACACACACACACACACACACACACACACACAC
>JAVQIZ010133963.1:0-10227 GCA_036023535.2 Galaxias brevipinnis | reverse complement strand
ACTCGCGGGAGTCATTGGAATCGGTAGAGCTAGCATGCTTGACGACAGCGAGAGACTCGCGGGAGTCATTGGAATCAGTACAGCTGGCATGCTTAGTGACATCGAGAGATGGGTCATTGGAATCGGTGCAGCTAGCATGCTTGACGACAGCGCGAGACTCACGGGGGTCATTGGAATCGGTGCAGCTAGCATCCTTGACGACAGCGAGAGACTTGCGGGAGTCATTGAAATCGTTGCTGCTAGCATGCTTGGTGACAGCCAGAGCCTCGTGGGAGTCATTGGAATCGGTGCAGCTAGCATGCTTGACGACAGCGAGAGACTCGCGGGAGTCATTGGAATCGTTGCTGCTAGCATGCTTGACGACAGCGAGAGACTCGCGGAAGTCATTGGAGTCAGTGGAGTCCGTTGAGCTGGGATGGTTGGTGATGCCGGGAGCGTCTTCAGGAGAGCCACTAGAGCTGGGAAGGTTTGTAGAGTCGGTAAAGACAGAGGGTTGGGGAGGCAACTGTCGGGGTGGCAACCATCTCACACCGACCTTGGGGTCAGGGGCCGGAAAGTGCGCTGGCGTGGTCTCTGGTTGAGGAGGGACCAGGGAATGAGGGGGCATGGCGGACGGGTGCGGCCCCCCCACTGGGCTGTGTGGGTAAAAGCTACTTTGGCTCTCGAGTGGAGGGAGAAGGTTCCGGTGGGGGTTGGGCTGGGGCTGCCTCGAGTGCCCGGCCGTGGCCCCCTGCTGGTCGGTGAAGGAGTAGCTGTTGGCCGGGTGGTACTTGGAAAAGCCCTCCCTACCCCTAGGTATGACTGGGAGTGTGGGAGAAACAGGTCGCAGTAAGGAGGAGGCGTAGCGCTGCTTTATCGTTCCTCCCCTGGCATCCCGCTTGAAAGTGAAAGAGGACACAGGAAGAGAGAGAGAGAGAGAGAGAGAGACAATGATTGTGGGAGTAAAATAAGGATTTAAAGCATAAACATTACATTTGAGTATTACCTTTTAATTAATTCTCGATTCTCATTATCGTGCTCAAATTTACTCATTGCTACCGTCAGTGTTGGGACTAACGCGTTAGGAAGTAATTATTACGAAGAAACCTTTACCGTAATTTCACTACTATTCGCGGTAACTAGTAAAGTAAAGCGTTATTATTCACATTTGAGTTACTAAATTACAGTTATTAAAAAGGTAAATATGTCCGTTACTAGTTACTGTTATTTTCCTCATTTTACCATACAAATTCTGTATTTGATTTTGCCTCCGTCCTGGTCATTTTTTACTGTTTATGCTGAAACGTGACCCTTTCCTGTTTATATTTCTGCGTGCCGTTCGGGAGCTCACCGTTCTGTATAGCTCCCTTTCTTGCCCCCTCAATCAATGTTATTTCAGACAGCGTGAGGAACAAGATTACGTATAGCAAGCCACACATGCCGTTTAGGGTTTGCGAATGTTATTTAAATCTGTATAGTTTCCGAAGTACGTTTCACAACGAAGTAAACACTTTTTAAGGGGTGCCTCTGGTATTCTAAAGTCATACGTTTTGATTCTGGAGGAAACTGGTTACTAAACTGGTAATGAATGGTTGCTAAGCGCTCGACTTTAGTGGTTGAAGTTGTTAGCTAGGTAAACTTGCCATACTGGCAAGCTAAACTTTAGCCTAAAGTCAGCAGCGATACCAGCTTGAACAAAACTTACTGTTTGCTCGCTGATCTGGAGGGTGGCTCGGACACAGACGGGAAATATATTGTTACCCTAAACTTAAATAACGTTCATTGTTGAGCATTTTGTGAAACATAATTTTATTTCGTCCGCTTTGAATGTGGGAATATTATTTTGAGCTGGGAATGCAAGCCGTGAGTTTTGATGCTTGTTGTTTGGCCATTTGAGACTAGAATAAATAAATTGAACAAATATTTTGTGTGTGGTTTATGGTTTATTAGACTATTATTAGTTTTGCTGTTTTAAAATATATGTATATCGGGTGCCTAATGGCAAATAGAAAGTAGGTCTACCACAGGATGATCACAAGTTGGCAGTGTGGGATAAAAAATAAAGCCTAAACCTAAGAGATTGAGTACATTGGGAAACGCAAAAGTAACGCAAAAGTTACTAACCTTAGTAACGCATTACTTTTTTAAGGGAGTAATCGGTAAAGTAACGTATTTACTTTTTTAAAGCAGTAACGAGTAACTGTAACTAATCACAAATTTCCAGTAACTAGCGCAACACTGGTTAACACATATTACAATCATCCCAAAAAATTATACGAGATAAAATAGGTAAATTCCGCACTTGATCTTCTGTTTTGGGTTTTGTCTTACCTCTACAAGGAGTTTCCGCAGCATGCGTACTTCATCCCATAGCAAGGCTATCTGCTTATCTCGCTCCTTGTTTTCTTCCTTGATCCTCCATGATTCCTTTTGCAGCCTCCAGTAGGCCAGCCACATGCCCTCGCCATCCTGGGAGCAGCACGTTTGGACCGCCTTCTCCTTGCTGTTCCTCCGATCGCATCGAGGCTGGGATGCGTCCACTTTCGGCTTGGGCAACTTTAAAGTAACAAAATAAAAAGGAAAATCATAAGAAGAAAAATTAAGAGAGTAAAAAGATTGGTTCCATTTAAAACCTTTTTATTATTTTTGTCTCATCACGCACAAAATATGGTACTAAGGATTGGACAACATATTCTGTTTGAAAATGCGTCAAGTTGAAGTAGGAATCTCCTGCAGATGTATTGAGTTAGAAGAGTGAAATAAATTAACCTTGGACCTACCAAGCGATACTGTAGAGAAGATGAGCTCCCCTGCTCAGGCTCATTTGACACCTGCAGAATGACAGCACGCCAAATAGTCAGTCAGTAGACAAGCAGAAGTATACCTTATCTTTGGCAAATAATCTCTGTTTTGATATGAGAACAAAGACACCAGGTCATGCAATTAAAGCTCACCTGGTGCATGGGGTAAACCCTCCCCATGGTTATCTCTTCTTGTGTTTACTCTGTAAAGTAAAGAAAAAAAAACAGTAATGAAATCAAGACATCTTAAATTGTTGTTTGTAAATGCCTTCTAACGTGAAGTGTCCGGAGCAGTGACAGGAGCACATACAGTTTAAAAGCAGCAAGAAAACAGCATGTGTCAGTAAACTCAAGCTTAGAATAATGTTGTTATGATTATTTTATGAGATTGTTATGTAATCTGTACCTATGGAAGTATTACATTTATATGTTTATATCACATTTCTAGTAATATATTTTCATTACCCATAGGCCTGCTGTTTTTTTTGGGTCAGTGTAAGATAAACCAGTGTAGTTTAGTATGTTCCCCAGACAACAGTCAATAACTACACAGTCATTACATCCATTCCCTCATCGACATCCAAACCAATCATTCAAATTGTAATGATAAAAGAGCAGCTTTTGCTTTGCTTGACAAAAAGGACAGGTTCACTGTCCTTGCTACTACTGTAATATGGGGACCATGAATGGCCATAACGGATCAATATATCCTCTCATCACATCTTATTTTTGTTACTCTTGTCATTCTTAAAGAATACCAGCATTTCTGTAAATCACATGGCTATTAGTCCTCAAAAC
Source organism: Galaxias brevipinnis (assembly GCA_036023535.2). NCBI lineage: Eukaryota > Metazoa > Chordata > Actinopteri > Galaxiiformes > Galaxiidae > Galaxias > Galaxias brevipinnis. Next base: position 6,649 of record JAVQIZ010133963.1, on the reverse strand, counting down.
CACTCGATCTGTAATAGTAATTATAGTATAACCAATATCTTGGTTATGCATGGTGAAATACATTTAGGGTGATACTATTAGCAAATCTGGCGAGTTGTAGGCAATTATTTACGAGCCATATTTTGCTCAAATTAATTCAATAAAAAATCACTCTAACGTTGTCATATTTTAGACTCATCAGCCCATGAAAATACGATAAACTATTAAATAAATGTTTAAGTTAAAAACTTACTTTTCTGTCTTACATATGAAATAATCTTCAGGAACATAAACAGTGGTTGTGGCTCATCGTTGCATAGACTACTGTGCTGTACAAAAGTTTGCAAACCGAACTCACCTTTCTTGTAAATTACATCATGAAGTGCAACCATTGTGACATCATAGCCGAACAGCGACAATTACGGTGAGAGTTCGATCCTTCATTCGGATAGGCTTTATTATAATTTGTAATAAAATTATAGATATTCAAATAAATAAATATTCCACTTGAACGTGAATGTAACTTATGTTGACATTTCCCACATATTTTGCTATGGGTTGTCCAATATCTTTGAGAGTACTAGACTAGTCGCTATTAAGGGACATAATTTGTCTTCCTGTGTCACCATTCATATCCTGTAGCTCTGGGTGTTTAATTAAAGTAAGGGTGTTCACTCTCTAGTGACTAGAGTCTAGTGTGGTTATTATTTTTCATTTATTAATTTAAACAGGACTGTTCCAATGTTAGCGCTTGCACTTTTCGGGGAAACTTTTAGTGTGATGAACTGAAATCAACCTGACAGTCTCGCGCCAACAAACGAGAGCAGGTTCTCGTCTGTTCTCGATGGCGTTACAAGCAAGCTAGGGACTGTGGTGGAGCATTTGCAGGAGCCGGGGACATAATTTATTTGCCTAGCATGACTTATCTTGGACCACTCGAGGTCGAAAGACCAAGACGTCCTTTCCTAATCGGAGTTAGTGGTGGAACTGCCAGTGGCAAGGTTGGTACGGCTTGAAAGCATGCAGCATTTTCGGTAGCTGGTCGATTAACGTTACGTTAGCCAGATTAGCTAACGTTAGCTAGCTGCTTCTAACCGGGGATAATTTCGCTGTTCGTCAGCAAGCTGTCAAGAGCTGTCAAGCGAGCTGTCATATTGCAAACAGGCTCAATTAAACTAAATTCTTAAATATATGTTTAAAATAAAGTAAACTTATTAGAATGTTTTGTTTAAATAAATCAAGACCATATATACCGACACTCTCGTTTTGTGTTTACAAAAAAATATGCTAAGTTTCACTTTCTCTAAAACAAAACTCAAGGTTACATAACTTAGCGCTGGTTGTTTTTCAAACATTCGCTCGGTATCTCATTCTCACATATGCCGCAGCTCTGGGAATACCTTAGAAACGATTTGGGGTTACTGCATCTGCTAAACTGCAAAAAAATCGAGCCGTCAATGACTTTGTTGCCGAACGCAGGAGACAGAGAGCACCAACACTAAAGACCTCGCACTCCTCCCGTTCAGGGCCGGGGTTAATTCGGGCAAAGACTCGCACATTTCTTGCATAACATGCCTAGGAATCAAACATGCTAGCAGAATCAAACATTGCCGTAAGTTAACATGTCGGAGAAGATACTTTTCACAAAGAGTGCGCGTCGCTGCCTGTCGGAAGGAAGACCCCTGTCTCTATTACTCTCTCTCAAAGGACGCTGGGGTAGCCGAGGCTAGCACTCTCTATAAGGGCTGCTGGCAAGCTTGGGATTGAATGGCCATGCCCGTCAGCCGCCTCCCAGCTCGCTGAACCCCGTGGTGCAGGACTGCCGAGCGGAGGTCAAGCGCTATTGGCAGAAGCCCCTCTCCCTCAACGACATTATCAAGTGTCTCTTCAGTGTGGACGTTTAAGAGATGGGAGAGATCGGGCTCTCATCCCCTCCACCTGTTAAGCCTGAAGTGGCCTGCCATCTCAACCCCTCCCAGCGTGTGGTCGTTCTCTGCCAGGCGAGTTAGAGCGCCTTACCGCCTCTACTTACCAAAAGATTTACCAGGCGTCAGCCTGACCAGCTGACAAGTTCTTTCACTTAGTGGAAACGAAACCGTGTTGGCCTTGAATGCTGCAGTTCAAACCACAACCGAATGGAGAGAATAGGTTTCCCGTTGCACCGAATGCCCTACAGGAGGATCGTTTTTATAACACAGGGCTAAAATATATGTAATATTCTCCCAGTTCCTTTGGCATCTTATATCAAATCGCTATGAAGTGTGCCATATCTTTTCTGATTAAATAAGTAACGGTAGTGCCTTCTCTGCCTATCGACAGTCCACAGTATGTGCCAAGATCATGGAGCTGCTCGGACAGAACAAGGTGGACCACCGCCAGAGGCAGGTAGCCATCATTAGTCAGGACAGCTTCTACAGAATACTGACTGCCGACCAGAAGGCCAAGGCGCTCAAAGGACAGTACAACTTCGACCACCCAGGTACTGTTTTAAAACAACGACTCATTCCTCAAATAAATCTGGGGCCACATAAGGACTGAGTTAGCGTAATGTGGTAATAACAACAACACATACTTTCTAATTGTGATATCTAATTTAGGGGAGGGGGGTCAACTTGACCTACTCAGGTACTGTTAACGAAGAGCCTTATATGCTGCCATGGTGATGTAATTCACAGGCTATTAATATATACAGTTCATGTCTCAGGGTCATCTGATTGAGTACATGGATTTGCAATGAAAATACTGGGCTTAGATAGAAAACTGATAAGGCTACATAGGCAGTTAGACACCTCTGTAGCGTGTAGCTACCACTTGTAGCGCTTTCAGATTGTTTTTACAATGTAAAGTACTTTACAAATTAAATGTTATGTATTTTATTATTATTATTATTATTATTATTATTATTATTATTATTATTACTGAACCAGCCATGAAAGAGACTCATAACTAACTGACCCGACGGGTTGCAGATGCCTTTGATAATGAGCTGATGTACAAGACCCTGAAGGAGATCGTGGAGGGCCGAGTGGTGGAGGTCCCCACCTATGACTTTGTCACTCATTCAAGGTGAGCCTTCTGTTTGTATTGATTATTCTCTTTTTTTTCTGTTGAGTCATACAGGGCTAAACGACTGAAACCATGTATTTTTCCCCTTCAACCTACAATAGAAGTTCACATGTGATATGTGTTGCGCAACCATTTCCTGTAAAGGCTATTAAAATAATTTCTTAAGCACTTGTGCAAAGCCAATTTACGCTGTCTGTTTCAAAGCTCTTGTGAATGTCATCTTTTCAAATGGCTTTACATTGGAATTCTTGAATAGAATTCAAAACCAAACAAGTTCCATCCCGGAGGGGTTTGGATTGGTTAGCTTCTAGCTCTATCTCTGCGTAATGTGCTCTGTCAAATAGTTGTTCTCTATCTAGACAGCTCTCTACCCAAATCCATTCATAAATATTGCTTTTTGGAGTGCTCATCCTGGATTATGACATATGGACATTAGAACACCGTACCCTGTGTATGAAATATGTGTTATAACAGTCTGCAGTTAGAGAATTTAACCAAGTACAAAACTATGCTTTTCTCAATACTAAACCTTCCAGATTTATACCAACTTCCACATCTTAATCAAAGCATATTTAAACATATATTTTCAAATGTGTGTGTGTCTGTGTGTGTTTGTGTGTGTTTCAGGCTGAAGGAGAAGATCACAGTGTATCCTGCAGACGTGGTGTTGTTTGAGGGGATCCTGGTCTTTTACACTCAACAAGTGCGTGACATGTTTCACATGAAGCTGTTCGTCGACACGGACTCTGATGTCCGACTGTCTCGCCGAGGTGTTTATGTGCACAACACACACACACAAACACACACACCTCTCACAACCTCGCTTTTCTCTCACTCATACATCACACACATGCCTCTCACAATCTCGCTTTATTTCTCACTTATACACCACACACATACACACACCTCTCACAACCTCGCTTTCTCTTTCACTCATACACACTCACACACACACCTCTCATTCTCTTTTATTTACTCACACACACACTTCTTAATTTGCTATCACCCTACCTCGCTTTGGTCCTGTCTGCTATACAGACACATTTTTTGTTAGCGGCTGTTGACCATGTGGTGGTTTTCATTTACCAGTTCTGCGAGACATGACGAGAGGCCGAGACCTGGAGCAGATCCTCACTCAGTACACCACGTTTGTCAAGCCGGCCTTTGAGGAGTTCTGTTTGCCTGTGAGTCTTTTACATCACACTGCTAAGAGGACTTTTATTTGTTAACATGGGCTTTTACTTTGAAATAACCAAACAGGCAAGTGATACTTCTACAACTTCCTGTAGCTGTCACCACTTCACACTATACTTTTTGTTACACTGAAACGTCGCCACATTTCCTGTCAAATGTTCTAAAACGCATTTTCTCTGGAAGCTCTTCAGGGATGCTTTGTTTTTAATGTGCCATCTTGATTTTTTTCAGACGAAGAAGTATGCAGACGTCATCATTCCAAGAGGAGTCGACAACATGGGTGAGGTGTTATTTTTTTCTTCTCTTTTTGTTAAATTAGCCTGTGTTTGCTTTCAGTGTCAACTTCTCTCACCAAAAAACTATTTAGACCCCCTGTTGAAAACGACTGCTTTGTAAGATTGTAGCACTGAAGGGGGCTTGATTCATATTTTAAATGGTTCTCATACATAGACCTCTCATACCTCTTGTCTCTGTCTCCCTCTAGTGGCCATCAACCTGATAGTGCAACACATTCAGGACATCCTAAATGGAGACCTCTGCAAGTGGCAGCGGGCACCGGCGTCCAACGGCCAGGCTCGGGTGCTGAAGAGGCCCCTTGGCGGGCAGGGGGACGTCCTGCAGAACGGCTCCTCAAACCTCTCCGGGGGGAAGAGGATTCTGCTGGAGCCAAGCAGTCGTCCTCACTGAGACCCACACACACACGAAATGGGGCCAGAGGAGGAAAAGGCTTAAGAATAAGAGAATAATAATATAAGTTCAGCCACTTTTTGAAATGTGTGTGAGAGAGAAGGGTTTAGGAAAGACTGTGTGTGTGTGTGTTTGTGATTTTTTTTTGTGAGTAGCTGCAGGAGCAGTTTGTGGAATGGAGACTGTGGAACAAGAAGATATGATGTAACACACCTGTGTTAATAGTAACTAACTGGTACACAATACTGCAACTGTTTAAGAAATCACTGATTGAAACCACTATTCTTCTCCATTTTTTATGTCTGTTACCCGTCTTCCATGATCTGTCTGCTGTAGATTTTACTTCCTCTGCTACTGAAATACAGAAAGAAATGTGTGACTTTTTTAATACCTAGCTCTGCACGTTTTGTTTTTTATTAACCGTTTGGCTCTGAGTTTTTTTAAATTTTCTCTTGTGATGCGACCTTAATTAATTGTATTTGTTGTTAAACACAATTTGTACTCGTCTGCACTAGCGATACTGATCAATATTTGTATTTTATTTTATTGTCATATTTTAAATGGTGTATGTAATCGTGAGATTGTGACGGATTGGCTGATTTCGTGTTTCAAGAAATCTCCTTTACCTAATTTTACACGTGTATTTTGTACATATATATTCATATATGAGTGCTATAGTCAATACTTGTGTGTTGACACGGTTTTGAATGTAAAATATACTACTGCATCTTCCCTTCACACTGTCAATGGTTTATTTCTTCCATATAAAAAAATTAAATACAAAATCCAATTACAACAATAAAAGGTTCTGCAACTACTTGTTTCAAATTTTTTTCTATACTTCAGTATCAAGAAAAAAACGCTTGTGTACGACAGCTATGACAAAACATCAGCGAAGAGAGTGTGTTCTTGTGAGTGTGTGAGAGAGAGAGTTAGTTTGCCTCGAGACAAATTTCTTTGGTAATGGGTGATTCTTTTCTATTCTCTACTTGAGACAAACAAAGCATGTCAAAACAGATTTCCAGCAAAGACAAAACAACTACCCAGTGGAGTTTATGTGTATATATATATATATAGAAACGGAGCAAATGTTTATTGGGACGTCTGAGAGCACAGTGAGACATTGTGTTTGTGGAGAGCAATGGAATCAGAATGAGTTAAACATACTACAGAACACTGGTATAGACCGAACCCAGACTGACTGAACAAACACACCCCAATCTGTAAGGACCTCTGTCACATGCGCATTCAAATCTCATTAGGTATACTCTGTCAATCTAACACACACACACACACACACACACACACAGACACACACACACTTGCACACGGCTTTGCCTGTGACATGATTCTGATTGCCTGATGGCATCTTTCTCCAGACTTGACGATGGCACACAAGGATTCGAGAATGACAAACATAGATCACAGCATCTTTAGGAATTCTCTTTTTTTTGTGGTATTTTGTTTTTGCTTGCTGTCTTTTATTTTTTTTCCTTTTTGAGTGCACACTTGTATGGCACTTGGGAGAAACTCGGCTCTTCTCGTTAGCATTGTTTTTAAACGTCCTTTTCAAAAACAAAAGGAACACTGTATATAATACACATTATAACCATACATGATTCATCTTACACATTTTGTTTTATGGGGGGGGGGGGGGGGGGGGGGGGGGGGGGGGGGGGGGGGGGGGGGGGGGGGGGGGGGGGGGGGGGGGGGGGGGGGGGGG
>JAVQIZ010133942.1:0-15721 GCA_036023535.2 Galaxias brevipinnis | reverse complement strand
CCCCCCCCCCCCCCCCCCCCCCCCCCCCCCCCCCCCCCCCCCCCCCCCCCCCCCCCCCCCCCCCCCCCCCCCCCCCCCCCCCCCCCCGGTGAAATTCTGAAGTAGATAGAGAAAATTGTGCTGTGAAGGAAATGGTGAAACAAAGATAGCCCAGAAACTAGAAAAGGAAGCACTGAATGTGCTTGTCGAGTATCCTTGCACTGTCTTTAAAAGAGTCGGATATTATTGAGAAATGTTGTTTTTATATAACAGCACCCAAATCTGCCATAATTCTGCACTCAACCCACATCCCTCCTCCTATTAATCAATATCTTGCAGTTTTTCTTCCATGCCTGTCGCATCTACTTTACTTGCTAATCACACAAAGGAGTCGGGTATGTAAACATAATTAACATAAGCAAAAACACACAAAGTGGCAGCATCTTCAAGATGTAATCACTCCCTCTGCTGGTAATGTCATGGTACACGCACATTTTTCTCATCCAAGTTTTAGACTGGGGAGTTCCCGGGTAACAAATAATGGATGGTGGTAATGTCATGGTACATGGTATATTCTAATATTATTTTGGTATTATGGACCCCTGTCTACTATAAAGACATCATGGTTGTTGAAGCATTCCAGTGGGTTGTGAACTCATGTCATTGACCAAAGTGTTTGCAGAAACCTGGATTGCTTTGAAAAATGGGAGGGGTTGGGAAGCAGGGAGGCTGGTGAGGAAGTACAGCTGGAGGCTGTTTAGTAATTCTGTATTTTAAATTACAACCCGGAGGCAGTTTGTTACATGGCCACTTTATTTTTATTCCAAAAAGTAACTGGAAATTCCCACATTAAGTCACTAAGGCTCTAATTGTTACTTTAAAATAGCTTTTATTATTGAAATTATCACCCAGAACAACAATGACACAATGGAATCCCTGCTTTGTTCACATACGCAAATGAACTTTGTCAGGTATAGCACATTAACCAAAGGATTTGAATATTTTTACACTCAAAAGGCTGCTCTCCTCCATTGTCTTGTAATCAGGTCTTTGGAGTGCTATATTTAGCGTCCACTAGCTGTGAATGGGTTCTGTAGGGATTGTACGCAGGCCTTGATGTTACATAAGAAAATATGGAATTTGGAATTTATACCACGCAATTGCCCATTGCCAAAACATTTGCTATACAAGACCAGTAGTGATTTTCAATCAGCGTGCGCGCGCGCGCGCACACACACACACACACACACACACACACAATGCTTTAATAAACACCTATGTTATGTATCCTCTGAGTAGATCAGTTACTGTGTTGTGGTTCTGTAAGCAATGATCAGTTCTTATTCCACTGTATGTTCTGAAAGACAAAACTCCATAAAATATGGTGCTTCTGACTTTATACATATCTCATGATCTCACTTTCAATGAATTCTCACAACTGCAACCATTTTTAAGTATATATTTCAACCACGCATTCCAACCCACATCGCCACATGGACACCCTTTGAATTCATCTTCCCTTTCAAGTGCTCCAACTGGAACATTTCCCTGACAGTCAATTTTTTCCACTAAACAGCTACTCTATAGATGCAATTTAACTCCTTACCCAACAATTGAATAAGATGACACAACAAAGCTACCACATTGCTCAAGTTTGAGAAGCTCTACAGTGTGTTTTATATAGTGCCACATGGATTGTGCTTTGGTGAAACTCCTCTGATGGATCAGAGCTGTGGCCTAAATTAGGTTTGGGCTAGTTATTTCTGGCACACATTAGCACACAATAGTCATTGTCCTCTCCCTAGCTTCCCATCTCCCTCAAAGATGAAAAGATAACCAAGAAAATAAGCTGTACATGCAGAGAGATAAGGGGGTTTTGGTGGAAGAACTGTATTAGTACGGGGTATACAGAAAATGGGATGCAAGAGGAAGGAGACTGGAGGAAGGCACCCCTTTTTTTATTGGTATTCAGTCTTTGTTTCCTATCTTGTCTCCTTAATATCGTTTCAAGGTATAATGGAAATGCACTTACCTGTGTGTGTGTGTGTGTGTGTGTGTGTGTGTGTGTGTGTGTGTGTTCGCTAGGGTAAGAGGAGTTTCATGCCTGCTAGTTCTGCAAAGGCTTGGAAATATGATCCCCGGTACCTTGCTCAGGTAACAGGTCTTTTATAAGTGTGACTTTTTCATTTTGAAAAACATTAAATGCCTTCATTAAAAAAATGGTTATCAGATCCATACTGTACCGAAAACTCCACAACTTGCCCTTTACATTTGAACCTGAACATGACACCGACCGAATGAAATTGATCAGGAAGTGCAGTTAGATGAGATGTCAACCATGAGGAACTATGGGTCAACTGTGATCAAGTGGTATGTAAATTTGGGAAAAGTTCAAACGCATGCAATCCAACGGATGACTGATTTTGATATTGATATTGATTCGATGTTTTTTTTTTATAACTTGGTAAAATATCTTGGATATAATATGGACGTTTTATCCATAAATAACTTTTTCACGTGAAAATACTATCGAATTCATTTAAAAGTGTTGGTATAACAAAACAGATCCATGCAATCAGAGCTATACTAAAAAAAAAGTTCTGTCGAGATTTAAAGCTACCAAATTAGAATACGTTTTTGGTCTTCACATAGCCTATTGTGTTACTTCTATCATTTCAACCAACTGAAGCGACTTGACATTTGCTTTAAAAGTTATAAAAGGAGACGGAATGTCTCACTTCCTAAGTCTTACCTGCCCGAAAACTGACTTTACTATCGGGTGGAGATTGGAGTCATATTCGACTGAAGGGGCGTTAAGTCGCTTGGAGGTGCGGCAGGATCCTGGGACAGGCGCGGATGTTGCAGGTGGGTCGGAGTTTAAACTCGTAGCTGACCCAGCATTTATTTTGTCTTTAGATTCGAAAAATAAATCGGTGTCATCTGGTTGCTTTGAAAAAGAAGGAGTCGGAGAGGTTCCTTTGTCTGGACGTGTACTGCTTTGCTGATGCGCCGGTGGCAGGTCACCTCTGGAGGTGTTGTGATGATGATGGTGATGGTGGTGGTGTGAATGTCTGGACCTGGACGGCTTACTCCGCTCTTTTTGACTCCGATCCATCCGCTCTCTAATTTCTTCATGCCCGTAATCATCAACAACCGGGCTGCCCTGACGCTGAGAATGGCTCAACCTGTCATCAGCCCCGGTTCGAGGAGCGGCATGTCTTGGTTGACAAAGGGGTCTACGCACACTCGCTTCGCAGTCTTCGGTCCAGCCGCCCGCACCGTCTGGTACACCGTTGCCTCTTGCAGGACGATGGTGGCTGCGGTTACTGTGAGACCCATGTTCTGAATGATGAGCAGACCGTCGATTTGGTACCGATGATTTTAGCAGAGAAGTGGTAGATTCGCTCTTTGGAAGAGAGGAGCTCATTCCGTTCCCTTTCAGTTTATTCGCTACTCTGTACAGATGACACTGCTAGAATAGAGGTCGGGAGTGAATGCGGTCCCCCCAGGTATTCAGTAGGCTATTTAGCCACGCTCTCCTCAGATCCGGAGCACCCTGTTGATTCCCTTCTTTTCTCGCACGTCTGGCATAGGACTAGCCACACGTTCAAACGCGAGTTAATGTGAAAGTTCTCTAGTCACCAGCTTTCTTTCTAAATATGTTAGTTCCGGTTGTCATTCTAGTTAAATTCAAAGTGAGTTCAAATGTGTCAACGGCTACGTTGTCTCTATTCTATCCCATGTTCGTCATACTCGGAGTTATCACGTCACTCATTAGGTTTGATAATTCGGCCTACACAAGCTTTTTGGGGTTTCAGAATTTAGAATTTGCAGCAAGTTGTGAACTATTTGGATCCGACAAACGGAAGTTGGAGAGAGCTTGCAAAGAAATTTCTCAGCATGACGGCCAAGAATAACCTCTACTGTATAGGGGACTAAGGCGAGACAGGCGCAGGTTGTCTCACTTTTCACTCTAATTTATTTTCCTCCACAATATAATGTTTATCAAAGTTATTTTGAACGCATCCTGAAAGCCATATGATGTGTAGCAGCGTGACAATCAATGGATTAAGATAAACAGTAGACCTACTTACCACAATTTCAGAGGTTAATCAGCATGCAACAACATCACACATCTACGAGGCTACAAGGTTACATCTCTCATAATTAAATGTTTGACTGGATGATCTAAGGAAAAGAGATTTTCATTAACTGTTAATTTTATCATAGTTTCCTGACCTTTTTTTATGAATTAATTGAAACTTAATTAGTTTAAATCTTTGTTTTGTTGACTTCTAAGTGACATGGCTAGCATGTTTCCAGATCAGTGTATAGCGAGCACATGATGTTCTGTCATGGCTGACAAGGTACATTGACTCAAGGTAGACTTAATTCTATGCATAAAGTAACAAAAGTTATCTGATACATATTACTAAATAAATCAATAGTACTGTAATATGATCATAAAAGAATGCCTATTTTCTGAATATGCCTCATTGAGACAAGGTAATTTATGAAATGTAATGTATTTTTAACATGTTGCAACCCTCCCCAGGGTTGGGGTCAGTTGCAACATCTAACTTCTTCCAATAAATATTGTGAACCACATGTCATATGTAATAAATTTAAAATTGTATGGGTAATTAGAAGACAGATGTAAGTTTAATATACAAGTTTGGTTGGTAGATGTCAGTTTGTCTCTGAGTAACTGGGAGAAATGCAAAACGTGTAGCACCCGTCCCCAGTCTCGCCTACCCTACATCTGGTGCATGGAATTAGACCAAGTCTTGACATTCATATATTTTTTATTGATTTGTATTTGCTCTTTTTTGCTTCATGATGAAGAACGCAAACACTTGTAAATATTGATATTGTCCTACCAAACATGTATAAATTAATTATGATCCTGTCAAAGTACATATTTATCCACACAAACGTTTTCGACAGCTATTTATAGCCCTAATGTTAACATCCAAATATTAAAAGTATAGTCTAAATAGAGGCAGGTTAAATGTGCGAGAAAATAAATAAAAAGACCCATAGAAGGGCTTTTATTCACTGTTTGACTTGTCCAGTTTGTATTCTCCTCTCTGAGGTTTACAGACGCTCTAAAGTCGAAAGAGTGGCTTACAAAAGGTATTCTATGTCCACCTCTCAGGGTTCAACATTCAGTCAACAGTCTGAACACTTTATTCATACACAGTTTTATTTTTTTAGAAAAGAATGATCTTCTGTATAAAGTTAGTTAAACCCTTTATGGCTTCAGTAATCTAAATTTCTAATGTACCTTGTGTTATTAAGGACATAGGAGCTGTAAACATAATGAACTATTTTCCATGTGTCTCTGTGTAAACTCTACCAGTCATCCACTTACATCTCAATGTGTGGTGGAACTGGAACAAAGCATCCAATCATTCAAAACAGATAGAACCATGGGTTCGTTCGATTCAAGGTTGGACTGAGACTGCGACTGACAGCCTATAGAGTTTCTAAAGCATGCAGCATATGTTGTTTGCTTGTTATCTCACAACCCTCTATCCTGAGGAACTTAAAGAAAGGATGATTTGTTTCGTTATAAAATGTTGTTTTCTTATTCATGGTACTCTGCACAGGTACTATAGCGTGAGAAGATGACTATATTTCCTGAGACTGCACAAAGGTTTGGGGAAGATTTACTGTACAACATTTGCTATAGCACTACTTCCCTTTATACCGTTTCAACTTTGGTCTTTTGTATATTGTTTATAAGTGCAATGTTTTATAGTTAAATAGGTCTTTCAAAGCAGAAAGGGCAAAGGCAGCAGCATAATGTGACTATTCCTGCAGTCCCATCTGCATGCCCAGGGTCTTGACTCTTAATGGCAGATGTCTAGGGACGCAGGGCAAAAGTAGACGTAGCCAATTAGACATCCATGTTCTTGTAAACACGAGCGTGCTAATTTATCTATTCCTCCCCTCTGTGTCTCAGGGGAGTTTGTGTTCTCTGACATCTGTCTGTCTCCACTGCTCTAGGGAGAGACCTAGCCTCTCACTGTATGCCTCCATAACTCCCAGTGCCCCTGTCCATCGGACCGCTCCCATTCCTGTAACCTCGACCATCCTCAGACCATCTGCGTTCTGCCTCCATGATAAAACATTGAAGTGAACTGTAAAAGCAACTCTTATTGTAGGCGTGTTTACAGTGTGCTCAGGTGGGACACAGTGGAGTTGTAGCATTAACAGGTCAGCCTATCAAGTTTTTTGAGAAGATAATTTTTAGTGCAGCTATATACAATCTTAAATCCACATTCAAAGACTAATCAATTTCTTAATATCCAATTTTAAGTTACATCATTACAAGTTACATTGCCTCTTGAATCCTTCTTCCCTCATCATTCTCTTCCTTCAGCACAGGACCACAGCAGGGCACATGAGGGCCTCAGGGTGCAGTATGGCCCAATTTAAGCACGTACACACACATACGCACGCAGTACGTCATAAAATACAAAACTACTTCACAGTAATTATCATATTTGCTATATGAAAGGCTTCTTAGGCATCCTCTAATGCGTGGTCCTTTTCTGAAAAGAATAATCATGTAATTTCCTTGAAGGAAAGTATTTTAGATAACAAGCAAAACACTTGATGGAGGACACAGTAACAACACTTTTTTAATACTTAGACGGCAATGATCCACTTTAAGACTCTTTTCTCTCAGCATCCATTTACACCTACTAACTACATTACCATCTCTCATTAATCTATGAATCAAGTTCCTTTTTACCCCTTATTCCCCTTGCATTTCAAACTGTGAAAACGTTTATTTTGATTTACTCGGCCCCCTCCCCCCACCCCATATAATGTATGAGGGGCCCAGCAGGTGGCCATCGTTGAGTGCTGAGTGCTGGGACATATGATGCCATGAGAGAGAGGAGCCCTTTCCACAACTTTAATCTCCTGTCACATCTTGCATCCCTGTTAACTTGGTCCCCTGGCACAGTTTGGTAGCCCTGAAAGATTAATCATAAGAGTAAATAATTAACCACACTGCAGCTTGGGAGCATAGTGCGTGACGACGGACCCTAAATGAACTCCTTTATCTGACCCCTTACTTGACAACTCATTCACCAAGGCCTCAGGAGGTTTTGTCCTTACATCAGTTGGTATACTTGCACTGTACATATCTGTTTTCTGTTCAATGAGCAAAAAAGACAAGCAAACTGCAATAACGTTTAGGGGAATTTTACATGCTCCTAAGCAAGCCTTCCCTGTTTTTATCCGTCTGCACAAATGTAATAACCCCCCTGCCTCCTCAATCCACTGTCTCTTTTTTGTCTGTGCTACAGTGACTCAGTTAAATTAGTATTTTGGGGGGGAAATTTTTCAGCCCGAATGGAGAAAATCCTGTTCCATTTTGTTCATTCATCGCTTGTTTGTCTAGCTATGTGTCTAGCAGTGCATTGTAACGCTGTGAGACACACAATCATAAAAATAACTCAAAAGATTTGAGAACTTAAAAGAAAACAGTCAGCTCAAAGTAATATTGGACAGTTTTGATAAAAAAAACAAGGTTGGAATGATGCAACAAGGGCAGCAGATGGTATTTTTAGAAGCACAAATACCTTTTTTGTTTCTCTGTAAATTAAGCTCACCATCTATTTATATCTTTGTATTAACTATCTTTTTAATATAATATTTTTTTCATTGTAATCATTGAATTTCCTGCTTCAAGAAATTTATTCAACAATACTTTAAAAAGTAGTAGTTTTATTAACGTAATGGTTTGGTCCTTGCCATTCTTTACAGTGCAACATACAAGATAGATACGTACAAGTATATTCTACCAGAGAACGAAGGTCTATGGAATAAGGTAGCCAACAACTATATGTCTTTTATTGGTACAGTGCATCCAAGTGCCACATGTAAAGGTTCAGTGCTGCATTACTGATGAGTTTATCACTTAGTCAAATTGCTACTTCCCTTTGTAGGTTATACTTACCATGGTCCCAATAGGTTACTGAAGCTAACAGAGAAATGTAGTCTGTTGAAAATCTGTGGAGTTTTCTTATTCACACGAATCAAGCAGCGTAAACCTGCATCACTATCTGATATGACTCGACACATGTACTGAATACCAGCAGGACCTTAGTTGTGAAACCAAAAGTAGCATCTGGTTTTAATAAAAGTGTTCCTTTGTGATTTTCATGTGGAAACATCATTGCCCACTAAGTTTAAACTAAATTGAGACCAGGGATAACTATATGTAATATCGTAAGCCCACTGAATTATGTTTTTCTAGATAGTTCAAAACGAAATAACACAGCAATCCAATTTGAACAAGCTTGTGCCAATTTACTCCAGTACAAAAAGGATAAAGACTGATTATAGACAGTGATTCTGATATGTCTCTCTGCCAAAATGGACAGGGACAGCATGCAAAACCGAGGCCAACACTAGGGCATTTACAGCCTACTATATAATATGGGTGCATAGTGCCACTTGTCCTATACCATTCCTTTTGACTTTGACTCAAATGACCACCTACTTGTGGGAACAGCCTGGAGACAGTGTGCAAAAAGGATGTTGTCCTTGAAGGTTCTGTATGTCTGTGCTCTGGTCCCAAAGCTACACACCACTCCCCTCTAGTGTTACAAAGTGCATGATGCATTTCCCATATTTGTTCATAACATATTACACACACACACACACACACACACACACACTCACCATATATGCTTTTATAGGTCGAGAGCATACTGTGTAATGGTCTGCAAAAGGTACATTTTGGGATTTGCACTTTCTTTGGGACAAACATATGTTATTCTTCAAGAATCTTCAAGAAGACCATGAAAAAAACAATTGAAGAATTAAATTGGCCCTTTTGTAATATTTTCTATAAAACTAATTTAAATATACAAGTTTTACACTCTGAGATTTGAATGACTGTGTCATTTAAGGGTATGTGAATGCTTCATTGATAGGCCACTACAGAGACAAAGGATACAGAGAAATGTGAGAGGACAGCCAGAGCCAGTAAAGCCCAGGGCCAAGCACCCAAGACAACGTATCCCCCGGACTCCCACTCCGTGTCAACAACATCCTGTTCATATTGTCCAGTCAAACTACAAACTCTCACCCCACAAGCTCTCACGCCATTTCTGTTTGGTGTTGTACTTTCTTTACTCCCAAAGTTACAGGATTGTGACTGAGTGCAGGCCAATGGTAGTTTGTCTCAGTCAATTTGATGACTATGCAGGGGTAGTTGAACTTTTTCAGACTCTAAATGCACTAATTTGGCACGTTGCAGTGTAGCTTGACTTTAAGAGCTTGAATCTGAATTCGCTTGATGGTTAGCACAGACAGCAACAGCTTAACACCTTCAAATCCAAGCATATCCCACTGACAACATCTAACATCCTCCCAAGAACCCTTGAAACAAAACCCCTAACTTCTCAGCCAATTCGTTCCCAAAGTGGATGTCTCCCCAAATGATGAAACGCACATTTTCACGTTAATATGATTGCCGTCATCATTCATTCACATGAATTGACCTGTAGCCTTTTAAAATCTAGATGACTCTTAAGCAACCTGATCTTGTATACTCATCACATTTAAAGGCCTGGTTTGGAGTAGCAACATGTGTAGTGGGCAATAGATAGAGTTAACAAATTCACGAAGCATTCACTCACTTGTGCGAATTGAGGGGGTGGAGTGTTATCTGGCGTAGACTACAGACAACTCAACGTGCGCACTTTGAGGCAACAACTCATTTGGCTTTGAGACAGTAAATGAGAATCTCACATGGCTAAATTTAATGACTGGAAGATTCGTTGCCTACTTTGTGTTGCTTTACTGGCTGCTGTTGGTGTAATATGTTATTTCATCGCTGTAATTGTCAGCAAAGGATGCCTACAAGGAACATTCAAGCACGCAGCAGTTTCGGCCGACTCACACATTTGTTCGGAGATTGGCAGGTAAGCCTTGGAGTAGCACCAGTTGTTGGGTGTTACCAGACCCCAGAACTTCTTTAGTACAGTTCGCTGCTATTTGCTTTAAAGCCTACGACAAAAATTGTAGATGTTTATAATACTTGTTATGAATTGCTCTGCATGGTTAAACTTATAACATATCAGTGAATAAGTTTACGGTGTAATGATGAAGATGTGTAACCTACAACCAATTCCAGGCTAATACCCACGAATACGCAAGTGTATAACAATTACTGAATGAGACAAATCCAAGTGATAGTTCAACTTAAATTGAATTTGATAAAAATAAATTAAAAAATGTTTTAAATGTAATTTAACAAATTATCAGAGATTACAAAATTACACAAACATACAATTATTTTCATGAAATGTAAGGTTTTCATCAAAAACGATGAACTGTTCATCACCATGTGCTCTCCAAATATCTTCATACCAGCACGTGTAAACAATAGATCAAAATCCGGACAAAACGAAGTGTGGAGTAGTGCATGGTTGCCGGAGGAATGAGGTCAAAGTGGTTTAAGCCTATAGATATTTTTCACAAAGTAAAGATGACAAAAACAATGTCACTACTCATTATGCCACATAGACAAGTATAAACGCAGCCAGCTGGAAGTCTTCCGTTTTACTAGACATTTATGGCCATGAGCATGGGCAATTAATACATTGAGAATGGCATCTATAGGCCTACCTGGAATTTCGAAAGTTGATTATGGTTTGATTACGACAGGTTTTATACAAACGTATCCTGTACATCAGTTGCCAAATAATCAACCATTTTATTTCATGGAAATACGGTTAATAATTGTATTTTAAAGTGCACACCACCTCAGGCTTAGCTGACAATAAATAATTTCTTTTGAAGCTTTTCAATTTAACTTGATTGAACTCGAACAGAAGTCATTTCCCTTGAACTGAACATAATGCTGATGTTAAGCGGCATGAAGGACAGTTTGCGCAATAGTTTAAAAAAGGTTCTTACCTTTGCCTATACTAAACTTTTTTTTTACTTTGATATTTTCTCCATCCCCTGCCAAGTTTTTCCAGTTGATTGGGTTCACTGAAGAAAGTAACTTGGCAGTGACAAGGCTCTCAAAAGCTGCAGTTGCACAACAAGAACCAGAAAAAAAGTAGTCAGGATGTCATTGAAGTCTATGATTAGTGTGTAAATCATGTAAACCATGGCCTTTATTATTGTAAAATGAACAGGGACACTCCTAATTCGGTGTATTTTACCACACTCCATGCTGATCTTATAAAGCAACATTCCAGCACCAATTCCATTATATTGTCAAAAAGCGCATACTATTAAGTTGTAGAGAAATTCATAAAGACACAGCAATTAGCTTTAGTGGTAACTGTACTAGTTGCTGTGGTTGATTATGTTCTTCATATTATTCAAGTAGATCCATAAGGAAACCCTTAATGGTAATTATTACAAGAATTGCATAGTGGGTTTACACTGTAAATGTATGAAAGGATTGGCTAACTATTATGGTTTCTGTAAGACCATGTCTCAGAGATAAATGACTATTTATTTTGGTATTGAATATTGTTGAAAATATTATTGATCAATAGCTTTGGTCATTAGGATCCAATTTACCTGAAATAAATATATAGTTCCCTTGCAGGGATACCTAATATTCTGTAGATGTATAATATAACAATACAGATTAAGGCATTCTCGTGTTTTAGTATAGATAAACTTAGTATCTTCACCTTTTCTTTGTTATATGATCTTATAAAGCCCTGTGTAGAGTTGACTCTCAGCAGTGATTCTGTGCTGTGCTGAGACATGCTATGTGTCATTGTGTTTCACTCGTCCCTGTAGAGTCAAACTCCCAGGCATACAGCGATACAGTATTTTACTTAGGAAGAGGTTAACTATCGTTTTACACAAAACGTGCAATTCCTTTCTTCCAGAGACATGTTGCAACAGGGAGGGTCGGCAGTGGATGGCGCCATTGCAGCTTTGCTGTGCACCTCACTAATGAATCCCCAGAGTATGGGTCTTGGAGGAGGGTCCATATTCACCATCATGGATCCAACTGGTGGGTTCCACCACTTCCAACATTACTGTTATGATGACACATAAAAATTTAATAAATTACGTTTTTAACCTGATTGAGTTGTAAAAGTCTATTTTTTTTTTCATAAAACTTGATCCGCTTTGCTCCGATGTGTTACCAGGCAAGGTGAAAGTCTTCAGTTCCAGAGAGACAGTCCCACAGTCATTTAAAGCCGACTTGTTGAACCATTGTCCCACAACCCTTCAGTTAACCCCAGGCAAGTAGACCCCCTTATGGAAAGTTTATGAAATGAAGTCTCCATGTCTCTGCAAAGCTCCAGAAATAGTTTAACTATAAGACTACTGTCTCCCATTGTAATCAGTTTTTACCTGGGTGCTTGGGTTATTTCACCCATACACAAGTTTAGGCAAGCCAACGATCCTCTGATTACTCTATCATGAACTCCGCAACGGCTCTCATGTTGATCTTTGGTGCTGTTACAGGTGCCCAGTGGATCGGTGTTCCTGGAGAGCTCCGGGGCTATGAGGTGGTCCACAAGCGCTACGGCCGACTTCCCTGGGCCAAGCTCTTTGAGCCTAGCATCCGACTGGCCAGAGAAGGCTTCCCCCTGCCCCCCTTCCTGGGAAAACTACTAAGGTCACCACCGATAGCAAATCTGGTGAAAAACTCCTCCCTCTGGTACAGCACCGCCTCCACGATAATACTTCATCTTTCCTTGTTTGTTAAGTTGGGATGGTGTACACTGCAGGACTTGTCACTCTGTCGAATCCTGAGCTTATCCCCATGGCTAGGCAGCCATCCTGAGACTGCAGAGACTTTCCTAAATTTGGCCACGATATTAACTTCAAAGGGAGATATCTCCTAAGCGCTGGGATGCTACTCCCTCTCTCTATGCAGAAATATATACAGTGAGAGAGAGCGAGAGAGAGAGAAAGAGACTGAAGAAAGTGCTGTTGACAGCCAGCAGATGGAGAGGGAGTCTTATATTAGTGATTCTCATAGACGCAGACATCAATTGAGATTTAAATGGTCTTTCACATCCTGACTTGCAATGTGGCTATGCAAAAAAATAGGTCATAGCAAAAGTCTTACAAGAGCGGCTGCTCATAGAGACATTGAGTCAATTGAATTTTGGTTGACAGTTGATTAATCAAGATTTCTCTGATATCAAAGCCCGATGTACATGCTCGTAATAGTGCAAGGCTATTTTTGTTCACAGTTCTGTCCCTTGTTCCTTTATAACGAGTCTCTGTTCTCAGCAAGGTGTTCTGTAACGAGCATAAGAAAGTACTGAGCATGGGGGACACATTGAAGTTCCCTCAGCTGGCGGAAACCATGGCAACCATCTCAGTGCATGGGGCAGACACCTTCTACACAGACAAACTAGGACTTGACTTGATCCAAGACATACAAGCTGCAGGTGGGTGCAATGTACGAGGGAGTATTAAAAAAAATGGGAATGGAGAGAATCTCAAACAGGAATTATAATAAGTTACAGAGAGAGAAAACTTATTTAACTGATTTAAAAAAGAAAGTTGAACTAGACATCTTGGTGAGGACTCGGCATACTAAAGAATTTGCACCAATATTTCTAACAATGTATTTAAGGTGGATCGTTGACCATGGAAGATTTGAAGATGTACAGAGTGCGAGAGGAGGAAGCATGGACAGTCCCGATGGGAGATTACCAGATGCACCTTCCTCCACCACCTGCTGGGGGCGCCATACTCGCCTTCATTCTGAACCTCATGAAAGGTTATTTCATTACTGAGACATTTCAAACAATTGAAGCCAAAGAAGCAATAGATCTTTTTATCTTTAATCTTTTATTTTAGGTCACAAACGAGGCTCTCTGTTGACAGTTGATACTTTTTGTGTACATATTAGATCAACCTGGTCCTTTGATTTGAATGATTGGCTTGTGGTTCTCCAAGGGTTCCAGCTCTCTCCACTCTCTATGGAAGGTGACCAGAAGGTCCAGACCTACCACTATTATGTAGAGGCTGCTAAATTTGCCAATGGTCAGAGGAGAACCATATTGGATCCCAGCTTCAACCCTGGAAATGTAAACATTTAATTGATGTCATCACATTAGAACGATACACGCAAAATATGCATCTCTGAATATACAGTATGATTCTCTCTTTACAGAATGCCTCGCATTTGATTGATTTGACCTTTGCGGAGGGCATCAGATCATTAATTACCAAAGAGCGCTCCCACAATGACTCCTACTATAACCTAAGGCCTTCCTCCGATCGTTTTGGCACAACTCATGTGTCCGTCTTGGCTAAGGACGGGTCTGCTGTCTCTGTCACCAGCACCATTAACCACATGTGAGTTCACAATTTTTGTTTATTTTTTTTGAAAGCATCTCTCTATATTTGTCTTGATTCTAAGTGTTATTCAGGAGCTCTAGTTGAATCTATTTTTTACCTGGGTTTCCTACCTTTCTTACTTCACCTTTCTTACCTTATCTTGCTGTCACTGTATAATGTATACATTTACCATTGCTGGTATTAAAATGGTGCTTTTAAAGTGTATTAAACTGGTCACTAATTCTACAATTATAAATTGTACTATTTACTGTATACAGTATGCTGGCTTACATTAATGTATTATACACTGTAGAGGTCTATGAATCTATGAAGTATGTGTGTTGTTATGGCAGGGAGGGGTCGGTTAATGCATAAATTAATCTGAGTGAAACATTATTATTCAGTCCCTCTGAATATTGTAATGTTAGAAACCCTAAGGGCAAAACAAAGCCTCATTGAACTGTTGAGTTTTCTTTTCCGCTAAAATCATTGTTCTCCTCCATAGGTTTGGAGCAGCAGTTTACTCCCCCAGAACCGGCATCATTCTCAACAATGAGCTGGTTGACTTCTGTGGGAGAGCAGACACAGTCAAGTCAGGTAATGTCCTAGCCACGACCTTCGTACTGTCCCGCGCTTCGTCTATGTGTTACGAAGTGTCTTTTCAAACAAGTGTAACTGATTTGTTTGCCGTAGGTGAACAGCCTCCCTCCTCGATGGCTCCGGTGATCATGAAATCTATATCGGGAGAAAAGACTCTTGTGATTGGAGGTTCGGGGGGTAGCATGATCACCACTGCAATGGCCTTGGTGTGTGTATTTAATTTTTATTTTTAATCTTTTATCACTCAACAAAGTCATTTTCTCATTTCAGCTATGTTTATGATATATTTTTGTCCATGCTATGGATTTGCTAGAATATTGCTTTTATTTTTACAAAGTGTTGTGTCTTGTTTTGATAGTGACATCCATACTAAATCAGTATTGTACAAGTCTACTGGCAAAAATACTGGCAGTGCTGCAGACTAACCTGTCTTTATATTGTTACATATGTTTGTATATTTAAGGCATAGTTGTGTTTTCCAGGAGTACATTCTTATTTGTCTGGCCATTTCTAACTTTGTTACTATTGACATCAATAAAAAACTAGAAATGCATTTCCCTGCGCAAATGCGATGTGATGCATCGCAGTTATTCAACTAACCGCCTTAGCGCGCAGAACCTACCCCTGCAGCACAAGCGGACTGCGGTCCAAACCCTGTTTGTTGACAAGGGGGCTTATTGCCGCTAGATCGGTAGTGCCTCTTCATCATATAATGGTGGACACATGACGATGAAGTACTACCGTTTGATTTTATTTTCAACAAGGTCAGGCTTTCACCGACAATGCTTTAATGTGTTCAAAAAGTATGCATTTAGTTCAGAACAGG
>JAVQIZ010133932.1:0-22946 GCA_036023535.2 Galaxias brevipinnis | reverse complement strand
CAGTGACGTGCATAGGCCTCCTTGACTATGACAAAGGACAGTACAGGACAGTGACGTGCATAGGCCTCCTTGACTATGACACAGGACAGTACAGGACAGTGACGTGTACTGCGGCAGGCCTCCACTGTACCGTGACCCTAAAGCACAGGGCAAGGAGGCAGCACCGTGCAAAGTCACAGACTGTAGCGTGTCAGACCTCAGCCGCAATGTCAGACATCCACAATACAGTGGGCGCTACAACCTCCCTCTCTGGTCTATTTGTAAACTCAAACCTCTGCAATGAAGTTCCAGTTGAAGACTCTTCCGTTTGGTCATGGACAGAGTCTTACTGGTGAGTAAAACCCAGCTGCATTTTTGATACAAGACAGCACCAGATGTAACGTTGCATACTGAAATAGTGTGTGAAGCGTAAAAATCAAATTGGATATGACATTATGATCTTAAGTTACAAACTGTCAAATTGTAATACCGGAATAATCAAAACAAAGGTCAGTATTCTAATGTAAAATTGAATTGAACACCACAGAGGGCATTCCATTGCCACTGTGACATTGACTCTTGGGAGGGGGAGCCTGGCAGTGATGAGGCGTGAGCACACCGTTGGGAGATCTCAACGCTTAGTGGTGGGCCTCACCGTTCGTGCCAAATGACTTCATCCTTCAACCCCAAAGTATTTTGCTTTTGTTTCCGCAGCTTTCCGAGTCCTGTGCCAGCCTGACTGTTTCTCGGAGGGACCTATGCCCCGCAGTGCTAAGTAAGACCGGCTCTGTCCTGCCGACGAGCTCCGGGTGTGCCATGGCAGATGGAGGTGGCAGTGGGAGATGGGGGTGGATCCTCTGCCCTGTGGTGAGTCCCCTGGGTGTCGATGGAAAGTGACCGTGGTAATTAATCCATCTTCACTCTTTTTTGTACCCGCAGAATTATTTTTCCCTAGTGGGGGGAATCTTCACTGAAGGGCATGGACTCATCAAGAATCAATTCTGCCTGATTTTTCCTTGGGAGGGGAATAGGAAAAGAAGCAGGGAGGGAGTTGGCCGAAGGGCCAAGCCAAATTGAGGTCATAATGAGCTTTTCAGTGAGATTTAGATTTAGTAAGAAATGCAAAACATGTCAGAACATTTGGAGAGTTTATTTTACACATCAATCAAAGTTACACTTTTGTGCATAGTGTGGAGAGGAGGCTGGAGGGGGGTCATTTGTTGAATGCAAAATTGGCTTTCGACATGCCTCACAAAGCAGAGTCTATTAAACTTTGCCCATTTACATTAACACATTATGAAGGATGCTTGTTGGTGAATTTTATTGAGATTGGGAGGAGAATGTGCTATCAAGTTTGTTGACCTTTATCACAAAAACACTCTCAAGCTAATTCTTGTTTTATCCCCAAGCAATTTTCCATTCCTTAAAGCAAGTCTAAAAACCAGTAGATTTAATAAAAATCTTCCCCTCTGGGGTATTTCCCTTCTAAAATCTCTTCAGATCTAAAAAGTTGCATGATATTTCCCATGTTGCATCATGGTGAACACAGAAGATCAAAGGAAGGACCGCTTTTTTATCTGTCTTCATAGATTAACGTTGTGAAAGGTGGTGATATTTGTGTTTCTAATTGATTATGCATAGACTTTTCTGTAACAATGGCTTGGACATGGTGAATGGCATCCTTTGTTTTGCAGCCTACGAAGGTCAAAGGCCTTAGGTATTCAAACGTTTAAGACTATTCAAAGATATAAACTCTCTCGTTTAAAGACGGAATTCATATTAAACCACAAGAGGCAAGACGACATTCAATGTTTGAGTATTTTTATCACCAACAACAACAACAAAAAACTAAAGAGACCGTCTATTTTCTTCCATGTCTTTGCAGTGCTCACGTTGAAAACATTAACGTGTGTAGCTGCCGTTTGCCACTCATGTCAAGGGAACTGGAACTTGAGGATAATGGACAGAGAAAATAGTTATCAAATAGTAGCTTACAGACAGACACTGGCTCTGTGTATTAACGTGATAAACCCTCGCTGGCACCTGAAATTGGCACACTTTACCTGAGTGACAGAAAAGCTTGTCACAGCAATCATGAATGATTTTGAAACCTACTCTATACGACCCCTTAAGGTGCTCTCTGTGTGTGGGTCTCTTTGCTTATGTCTGTTTTACCCCTGAGGTAAGAGGGGTTGGGGTGGGAGGCACAATCAGCTTACATCAGCCTCCAAGTCTTCGATCCTCTTCACTTAATCTAGGCAGTTCTGTTTGATGGCACATGCCTGGTAGCAGTCCAAATTGCCCATCATGATGGATGACATCAAATGCACTCTAAAGAAATACTGGAATACTGAAACATGCATTCAACTTTTCGAAGTGCTACAATAATGCCCATAATGTAACCGTTTGTGTCTAGGAATGACCCTCAATACAGTTTGACATCACACACTGCATGGACTTTTAGTACAACAGTTTCTCACATAGCTCTAGCACTGCTCTTTTTGTGTCAGACCAACATGGGTTTTTGGGAGCCTCTTTTGTGTTGTCCATTCCTTTGATAGAGCTCATAATGGCCTTATTTAGAGACAACAACAAAACACATTTTCCGCATCTGTTGGAGCACCAAGGGGTTGAACCATTACACCATGATTTTTGGTCATTATTTTAAATTACACATGGAAGGCACTACTGATTGTGTTGCGCTCAAAAACATGACTATATCTGTTGTGATGGCTTTTTCACAGCCATTTACTTCGGTGGGTAATACAGTTGTTGGAGGAGTGAGACTGCTGGGCCCTTGAAAGGGGCAGGGAAACCTTTTAGGCATCATTAGAGAGTACTCCTCCCCCCTGAACCTAAAATACATGAGGTAAGTGTGTTGTGAGCCAGATGACCTCTCTATTAGTGCTGCTAGCTGCTAAATTACTGTAAGACGAACACCGCTATTACATAGAGTGTTTTGGGTGTGTTTGATGTGCTTGTTATTGATACTATGGCTTGATTTAACATGCCACTCTTTTTTTTTTGTGAATAGATACTATTAACTCTTAGTTCTATAGGAGTTTTACAATTATTTAAAAAATGTTCACCATTAAGGCAACAACAAAATGTTTCTATTTGTGTTAAATCTGTTCAATTGCTAGCAGCAAATGTTTTGAAAATACATATGGTAAGCCTTTTTTTTATTTTCACAAATGTTTACCCATTTCTAATATAAAAAATGTGGTTTTAAATTAACAAAGTCGAAAAGGTGTGTACGTGTGTGGTGAGGTGAGGGCTTTAGTTTGTTTTCCCCATGCAGGTATGTGTGTGTGTGTGTGTGTGTGTGTGGGGTGGATACGTTTGTGTAAGCTGGTGTGTGTTGCGCATGGGTGTGTGTGACCTCAGTGGAGACTCCGACTCTCTTTTTTGAGCAGAGCATTGATGAACTGTGAGGTTTCCATGGCAACAGTTCTTCACAAGCAGGAGGATCACTTGTCTGCCTTGCAAGAGATACAAAGCTGCTAAGATTCCATGCACAGGACTCCAGATAATCTAACCTATTGTACTGTTATAAACCTTCACAGCTATTACGTGAAAGTCAAAGGAACAATGAATATTGGGATTTAAACAATAACCCCCCGAAAAGATAAAACATTTTAAACGTACTCCTTTAGTACTGTATTTCTCTCTGATTGCATATTAAAACTTACTTAGCTCCGGTAAAAAAAATTACTTCATTAATAAGCCCTTTTATTTCTCTAAGCCTATGGTATCAGTGGCCTTTGGGCAGTTGGTTAATGCAAGTAGCACCAGCATGGTGTGTTAATTAAGACTTTTATTATATTTAAAAAAGGCTTATCAATCTAATAATTAGATAATGCAGCTATAATATGTTTCATTGCCAATCAAAGCATGTTCCATTGCTGTATTTTGGGCATACATTTGAAATATCTGGGCGCCTTGCTGTCTCTGATCTTGAGGGAAGAACATTGAATATTCAAAAGAATTAAAAATAGAGTGAATGGTGCCATATAAAAGTTACATGCACTATGGGTAGATGGATGATGGACCAATACTGTCCCCTGCTGGCTGCAGCTAAGTTCTTCCAAATGTTTTCAGCAGAGCAGAATCGATAAAAATGACCAAACAAAGTGGAGTAGGGCTATTGCAAAAGAGGCTTGATTGGCATACAACAGATTGTTTTACTAAACAACAAACATGCCCATGCAGTTAAAGAGAAAAAAAAAATTTTTTTGAGATAGTTGATGTCAAAATGAGAAATGATTATTTCAGGCATCAATGCATTTAGCCTGCTGTGCTGTCAGATTGAAATAGTGTGTTTGGAGACATAATGGTCATGTATTGCCTAACAAATCAGTGCTTATAAGATCAGAACTGAATTCTACCACCCATGGTCCACAAAGCATGAAAACAACCATTACACATGTAGATTTACTGCGTAAATGTGTTGAAATAGTAAAAACATGCAGACGGACAAGTAACAGCAAAGCAATAACAGAGCAAGTTCTGAATTGCTTTGTCAAATTCAATGTAATTTGTAAGTCCTGATATATATATATATATATATATATATATATATATATATATATTTTTAATTTTTTTAAAGAAATTAGTAATTTTGTTTTTCCTTCAGCCTTAAGGTATTTCTTCCCCCATACTCAGAATTTTCTCAGTTACTTAGTTCTGTTTCAGCAATGTACAAGGCAATTACCTGTAAGTGCTCCTTGGCTCACAAGCCTTTTGGTGTCTTTGGTTGCTTACTCTAGCTTCCTCTAAACAATTCCAGATATTCTATTTTTGACTAATTTTAAAGACTCAAAAGATCTTTTATTAATTATTCAACATGGAACTTGAAACATAGCAGTCAAAATGATAGAGGGGCATTGTGATAAATGTGTCACCCTCATCATATAGTGGTGTAGATGCATTTATTTTAACATTTGGTAAATAGTGTCCTCTAGTGTTGAAATTATAAAAAAAACAGCCACACATAATTCCCAGAGAGGTGTTTGTGTGAGTATTTTCCAATAGACTGCCATGATCAACTAACTACTGGTAGTGTTTTAATTTATTAAACATTTATTGCACATATGGTATATTGTGTATTTTCTGTCTTTAAAACCAACCTTTCTTTATCTGCTACAAAAAAATCTGCACATGGAAAGCTAATACTGCACAGGCACACACACACACAAACACACATTTAGGATAAATAACAAAAATTGGATAGAGTCCTCTGCAGCAACGCTTTCATTATCAGCCATCCTCAGATGCCTTTTTGGCTGGCTCATATAGTCTCTCTAATGAGGCGTGTCGCTGGCAGAGAGCAAGGGCGAATGAGAAAAAAAGAGAGGAGGGGAGAGCAGAGGAGGAGAACAGCGTACTGTATAATCGTTTATTTGTCAAGGCTTTGTTGCTAGCCGCTCACCTTTTCAACTAGGTGGGAGATGTCATGTCAGCTGGAAAACAAGTTGTCCACAAGTTGTCCTTCTAATCGTTTGTGTGACATTGATCTTGATACGAGTCCATTAAAAAAAACGTCAACAAGGAGAAAAATGGTCAGATGACAATTTTTATTTGTTCTTAATACCCTAAGCTAAGGGTGGTTAATGTGGTGAGGGTAGCGTAACAATGCTCCAGTTGTCATGTTAAAACAATTCTTGAAGTGCTCCTTGTAAAGTCTAATCTTAAGCAGGGTTATACAGACCTGGGAAATATTATTTCCTTCAACAGACTTATTTTCTCTGCATGGCTACACCGATAGCCATATATTATTGCTTTTCTTTAAAAAATGTTTATTCTATTAGGCAGAAGACCATGTTTATAATGGCTTTTTCAAGGAAAATTACTTGAAAGAATTAATGAAAAAGTATATAATGACTTCACAACAATGAGGTGTGTGCTTGTGATTGGAGTATAACTGCAATGGTTGATATATTACAGGAAATTAAGAAATAATTGAAGGGATTCTAGTTACACTGGTGACATAGATAGATTAACATTCTGATATTTGCCAACTGATCAGAGACTAAACTGTTATGGGTCAGAACGTTATGACCTGTAAGCAAACAACTGTTATCTATTTTCCATCAGAGGTCAAATAACTAAAACCAGGGCTGTGTCCCAATACCCATACTAGCCCTATGCTATGTCACATCGACTCTCCACATCGATGGATCACCAACAATTTTCAAATTTGAATTTGGCGCTACGGACTGTGACGGACGATATGACGAAGTAGTATGTCCCAATTGTATGCCTACTTTAGCCTACTTTAAGCAATAGTACATACTTTGTAAGGGCAGCTGCAGTACCTACTAATAGTAGTAAAAAAAGTAATAGTATGCGATTTGCGACGCAGCACAGGTCAGTCTTTTTAAACAATGCAATCCTAATATCCTCAAAATAATTAAGACAATTTCTTTCTGCCAGGTTTAAAATGTACCTCCCTTTAGTATGGCCATTTCATTTACTGAGCAAAAATGATAAATGCAGATGTTATGTTGTTTTTTAATGACTTTGTATATGTAGCAACATTATATGAATTGATACACTGTCAAACATAATGGTTTTAAAAAAATCTATTATATTTAAAAGGCATTCAAATGAATAGAGGATGAATCATCGCAAGTCCGAAGATTAAGCTTTATCTTGGTTGATAATGTTTTGATCGTTGGATCAGGATGGCAGGTGTAGTCTTCCTGCAACACAAACATAACTTAAAAACAATTGTGAAAACATTAATTCAGTAAATATTTCACACTTTTTAAAAATGTAATAAATCTTAAACAACTACAAATCATAAGATAATGTGCAATTATGCATTAGAATGCAACTGTCCATAACTTAGCAACTATATTTACCTCAAAGCTCTTCGTTCATTTTCAATATTGTGCTATTCCCAAACTGTGTACTTTGAAATTCTGTCAAAAGGACAGGGATGGGAATTCCCGTGCGGAAAACTCGAAGCTATTAAAACAAAAAAAAATCAAGAAAACCAAACAATCAAATTTCTTCAAAAGGTGATGCTCAAATAAAAACAAAACATACAATGTTTTCAAAACAAATGGTTTAAATGTTGTGCATACACTTGGAAGCTGGATATTCACGTCTATGCCGTTAGATGAAGACACAGTGACTGATGTTGAAATTTCATTCTTGGTGTTGTGAGCGTGTTTCTGGTAGAACCCAAATAGGAAAGCCACACCAGGAACATACTCATCAATGCTAAGGAGGAAAATGTTTCTTTAGGTAACATACTCAAATTTCTGCATAGTTTTTTAAGAGGTAAGTAAGTTATTAGAAGTCATAGTGATGAAGACTGTATGATAATTCCAGAGACTATGACTATGAGAGAATATTTTTGTTAGAAGAACTGAAAGGAATGGTTGAGTAAATTACATTCTTCATTCTTCATTCAGTGTGTCTGTGCCTGTGTTTGAGTGTGTGTTTGTGTGTGTGTGTGTGGGTGTATGTGACCTGGTGTGCGTGGGAGGTCGGGTAGTAGAAAAAGAGAGTGAAAAAGACAGAAAAAAGAGAGAGAGAGATTAAGATTAAATGAATTTAGCTATTATAAGAAGTGAAGTGTGAGCACAATGAATGAGCTTGGCTTACCTGTTGCCCCACTTTATCAAGTATTGTGGAATTCTGGTCCAGCTCAACTTGGCCTTTAGGGCTGGCCTGGAGCTGGGCAGTTGTGCAATGGCAGCCTTCATTGACATTTCATAAGACTGGCACTCAGCTCCCCATCTCGTGTGCACCTAGTCCACACACAAAATAATCACTCACGAAACCAACCGCTGATATTTATCAATTTTTTCAAAGAAGCAGACGAGTCACTGATCCGGGATCAATCAGACTCACAATGTAATAAATGAAACGTGAACCTAGTCGGTGATCCTGAACCAGCAGTCGTTCTGTGAAGGGGGCTTTTAAATAAAGACTAAAGGAGTGCATACCATATAAACCCTGCATAGCCTACAGTGTGGGTCCCTTTGAAATGTTCACATAGCCCTTTTCTAAATTCAAGCCATTGTATTTAGTTTGTTTATAGTTAAATATGATCTACCTATGTCAACTAAGAGTTACAAAAGGTATGACACATGATCATAGATGCATAACTGATCCAGTGCCCAGTGACCTGTCAACCCAAATATGGGGCCTCCACAGGCATGCCCTCTATGTGTTAGCTACCTTTGTTTCTGCGTGGTCCAGATCTATGTTGGCGTCTGTGCACATCTTCCAGTTTGCCTCCTCCCCGACCTGAGAAACAATCAGCTGGGTGCTCTCCGTCTCGGCCGCGGGGGTGTAGTAGAAGGCCGCTTCGTACCCACCGGGCTTTGCAGCGCCACTAATGGCCAGGACTTTGAAAGAGAACAAGGCCTCGGGAGCTGCATTCGAACCCTGGAGATGACAGAGGAGCAGACGGAAGAATGTGGTACTGTTTAAACAGCACGTGAAGGACTCCCCACCAGGGCAGTGTTTGAAGTATAAAATGTGGTCATTAAAAAGGGATTGAAACAGGGCGATGCTGGAAGTTGGCTCTGCTCATAGCCATGGTATGTTTTGTGCTGTTTACATGTTACTTGCAGGTTCACTGTACCTCTGGCACAACATCGCGGCGTGTGCGACGAGATTGCCTGCTGCTGGATGAATCAGAGGTGGAACTCATTTGTCTGGTGGCTTCCTGTAGATGCAATAATGACCCGGTGGTAATGTGGCACACGAGACAGAACGGATGGGACGGGGGACGGTAATTAACGAAACACATGCACGGCCACATACCTTGGATAGAATTCTCAGGGAGTTCAACAGTTGCCGTATACTTGCAGGTGGTGCGTTTGAGCCAGCATCAATCTCAATGCGTATCTTGTCAACAGGATTGATTGCATTTACTGATGATGAAAGTGGAGGAAAGATGAGATACCATGAGTTTGCTTTTAACTGAATAGTAATTAAGAATATAACCAAAAAAACACAGCCTATTTAAAAATATTTCACTACTCATACTCCTTTAAAAAACATGTATACCTGGGAGCAGATTGTAGGCAAAGTGTGTGTATCCCATGAAGTAGTATAAGGGGTATTCCTCAAAGAAGTGACATCTTTTCACCTCTGCTTCTGCACAGAGAGCTAGTCCGTATATTTGATTCTCACTGCACAGCTTATCCCTCTTACGGTAGATGTCTTCAGGAATCTGCTAAACAGAACAAGTACAACACACGATTCTTTAGAAACTGTCACCTTCATTCAACATGACGCATCATTGATACATAGAGAGAGGAATCTCCATGTTTGTTTTGGGAGGTTTTAGACACTACCTCAAGGTTAGATGAGGGCTCTGGCATTATGGGGGTCCATTTAGCTAGGGAAGGCTCCTCGATGTTCCTGGAGACCGCATATACATTGAAGCTGTCGGGAAAAGTTCACATTGTTCACGTTTCATTGTATCACTGTCTTATAAAATGTAGAACGTGGTACAGTAACAAAAGCAATTGAAATGTTCAACCTAACAGAGCTGCTTTGTACTATAAATACTTATTTTGTACTTTAATGAAAAGAGCTTGGTCTCCTTTGTACAAGCTGGGAATTCCATTTCAAACTTCCTCTGTTTGAAGTCCACCTTTGCTGCAACGTTCCATGGCAGAGCATTTACGTATTTACTCTTTAGTTCCAAACCACTCTGGAACATCTCTGTGTTGATTCCATAGAAGAGGTGGTTGTCCTTTGTAACGCTATCAACATATAAACAGGGATCCATTTATGAATGTAAATGCCTTCTGGAGCATTACAGAGTGTTAGATTTCAAAGGACATGAAAAATGTTCATACAAAAAAAATAAAAGTAAAGGTTTCTATTTCTATTGGCAGTGCCAGGTACTCATCAGAGAAAACCCTCACCCTATGAAACCATCTGTCTCAATGGAAACGACTGAGTTCAGAATTTGTGCCAGGTTTTCTGCAGGTGGAGGGTTGAGTTCAGTCTTAACTGCAGAAACGGGGTACGGGGTAAATTATAGGACAATGAAACGGGAATTCAGAAGTCAAGTCCCATTCAATTGCATTGCTTACCATTTAAAGTGACCCCCGTCACTGACAGATAGTATTTGCTGATCTCTAGTGGCAGGCCAAGGGTGGTGGCTTGAATGTAGCGGGTCTCAATTGTCAAGAGCGGCTTGGTCCAATGCCATGAGTAACCCTTTTGGAGGACCTCGAGCAGTTCCCATATAGGAGTATCTTTGCCTGCTGTGGCACTAAAAGCCTGTAAGAGAGCATGCGTGGTGACAACCCTTATGTATCAGTGTTGTTTGCTATGCACTGACACAATACTTGATGCAGATTGTACATTAAAAGAGAATCTCTCAAGTTTCTTCTACTGTCTTACCTGTCTAATATTATCAACAACTTCCTTGGTCAGATCAGCATAGAACCACTCTTGTCCAAAGACTTTTGAATGGACAGACAAAAGAGGCTTGTCTTTAGGTAGCGTCTCCCATTTTTGCAGCTGAAACAGTTTTTAGATTGGCAAGGTGAGCGAAATTGTGCTTCTGTATTTTGTTTGAGGAAACGTGGATCTACTCCTGTACTTACTACAGAGATAAGAGCTTGGAAGTCACTGTAACTGAGATCTCCCTTGAAACCAGGAATATCCCCTTCAAACAGCTCCTTGATACCATCAGCTCGGACACCTAACTGTACCATAATTGCAAAAAGTGTAAAATAAATATTGATTTTACTGAAATTTTACAGTTTTAAATAAATTCTCTGAAGAGCTAATTTGTTAAAAGTGAACAATACCTCCAGAATTTGCAGTACTCTGCCAATGAAATGGAATTTGCCTTTCATCAGTATCTCCGTGGGGAAGATGTTTGTTGCACTTCTCAACATAAAGACTTCCAAGGCAGTGCCAATCAGGAAATCCTCTGGATTGGAAAAAAAAGTATAGTGGACCATCAAACAACTTGAATTTTCTGAGATATTTAATATACTGTAGTGTTGTGCTTTGTAATATGTGTGTGCACTGCTCGGCTGAGCTCTTCAACGCACCGCTGAACCAGTCCAAGCGCATGGCTTTACTGTAGCGGTAGTTGAGGCGACCGAACTTGGGTGCTAGTATTTTCACACCCACATTGCAGGCCGTTGAGCTATAGCCGGGGACCACACAGAACACTCAACATTACATTTAAACCACGGGAGCTTTTCAATGACCCTTTTGATTTGGGATGTAATGGACCTAGATCAGGGCCTTGATAATGATACTCACAGGATGTGGTTATCTGGAGACTTGGACTTGGCAAAGCCCCGCATGAGGGAGTAAACAAAGCTGGCAACATGCAGGTCCTTCTCGTCCATTAGATGGCCTGTGACTGTCAACACCAGAGCCAAAGGCGGCTTGCTCTCAAATAGGGTCATAATGGCCAGCATACGTAGCTCTGCGGGAAGATCCTTCTGCACAAACAGGCTCATGGTGATGTCTTGGACCTGATAAAAAACAGAGGCACCACATGGAAAAGTCATCCCAAAAGATTCAAACATTGACCAACTGGAGGTAGGGTCAAATCCAATAGCCTTGGATTTTGTTACTTCAACCAGTAGAAACGTAATATTTGTTCTTACAATTTAATACCTAGTTTATCATCCTATTGCTGTTTACTTGGAATGGTGATCCAGCCACAGCCCCTGATCACACATAGTCTACTGTCACTAGGCACTTACGCTGTGAGGGTCACGGATAGCCAGCAGTCTCATGGACTGCACCGCTGCACTCAGGACCCGGGCCGGAAGCTCCACAGGTGTGGCGGCCACCCCAGGAAGGAAGCGCATGATGGTCTTAACGCTGGAGGGATGCCCTGCGTTCCCCAGGCCCTTCAGAGAGCGGACCATGTCCTCCTCGCTGCCCCTGGTCAGAGCATCCGTAGCCATGTCCAGCAGGGGCTTGGTTTTTAAATGAAAGGACTCATTCAGCTATTGTCACGCTTCATAATAAATGTTTAGACATTGCTTCTCCCCCCCAGCAGATTAGAATCTGTCAGTGTTGTAAAATTACCTGAATGGCTGTAACTGGGCAAGGCTTAACGTTGGCACAGTGCCTGTACACCAGAGAGCCATAGGCAAGCACGACTGTGTTCCAAAGAATGGGGTTTGACTTACTGAAGGGAATGGTCAGGAATTCCTACCAAAAAAGAATGAGCGATTAAGTATTTTCCCGCTACATTCAAAACTATAGGGTCTACATATCATTCCAACTATTCTTCCAACACTCAGACTTATTCAGGCTCTTTCTTCCATCTTGACATATTTCAATAGCAAAGACAATTACACTGAGCGGCAAGAAATGGTGAACAACAGCCATCCATTTGAACACCACTCAATCTCTGAGAGCTCACCTTGGCCATCTCCACTAGCTGGGCCTCAGGCGTCAAATGGTTAAACGCCACCAGGAGAGTTTGTCCTGCTTCATTGGCTGACAAATCACCAGCTTTGTATCTGTTCTCCAGGAACTTGAGGATCCTTTCATCGCCGACCTCAACGCTCATGTCCAAGAACCAACGCCTGACAACCAAAATGGACAGTAGGTTATTTGCAACAATTGCATTAGGGTTTTGTCATTCTTTTAGTAAATTATATTTATAGGTATTTTTTTTTGTAATTTGCAAGTTTTTTTTTGTATGGCAACATCTCTTTTAAACTTTTAAGGCATTATATGAATTAGCCCATAGTTAAGATTTTATGATTATAAAATTGTGAATTCTGAAAATAATGAAGAAAAAGGGTTATTTGTTTCATTATTCTTTTAGTTTATGTACCTGTGTTCAGCATTTTCTGCCAACTGCTTCCACAGGGCCTCCAGGTCTTCATAGGTTGTTGCACGGAGAATATGGATAGCCTCGCCAACATCTTCAGTGGTTGCACTGTCAATCTGGTAGATGTTGGCTTGCGCCAAGCGTTTAACCATCTCAACAATCTGGGAAGGGCAAAGACGTGTCACAGAAAATGATATACTAACCATACATTATCGTTATGAAAATAGAATGAGAGGAGGGTTAAACCATTAAGGTTTTAAGCACCACTTTGCCTTTTCTAAATTACCTTTGGGACTGGGTTTTCTGTATCTTTCATGAGAATAGGCATAGTGGCCAGGGTACTACCAAACTTGAAGACAAGACTCCCTCTGTTCTCCAAGCTACCCGGAGGGGGAACAGGGGCCCCTGCATCGGTAACACCAAGCAGCACTAGCTCTTTTCTAACAGGTGGGGAAAATACAGGTTAGTTTTAAACATTGTAAAATGTTGGTAAAGATGAAAGGAAAAGGAAGAAAACAAGAACTCTGTCTTACACAGCCTGCATTTTGGAACTGCCCCCCTTTACGTTAAAGGGGGAAAAATACTGTCTTTCTAAAGCATGAGCCCAGGCGATCACTCCTCCATCTGGGCTGGGCTTGATTGTGTAGACGTACTTCACAGTGGAAATAACAGATTCCCCTCTCTAAACAGGGAGGAAAAAACATAAACAATCCACAAAGGAATCCTTTTCACTTCGATGTAAGCTTGCTAAAATACGGACACACACACACACACACACACACACACACACACACAGACCTGTTGGGAGATTTTGTCCAGGACAGACAGGGCCATTCCGCTGTCGAAAAGCGCCTTTTCCCTGCAGTTACTGATGTCCACAACTTGAGTGATTGTCATGTCTTTTGAGCTTGTGTCTTCTTCAATAGCATAGTTACTCTGGCAGGTTCCATGGATACCAGCCTGGTAATAAATTCAGTGCACAGACATAGTTGCTATTCAAGTTATAAAGCTTTTAGTTACAACTCGTTTCACGCATAGGTTCAAAATAATGTCTCATCAGCAACACTCGGTTACCTCCTCAAGCTGATAAACTCTCTGGGTGGTCTTGACGGTGACATGGATGAGACCAAGGATGCCTCTCACTATATTGACAATGGTTTCAGAGACCTCTGCAGGGGCTTGGATGTCCCCGACCCGGCCCTTGCTGTAACCAAACACGAAAGGTTTGCCAAGTTCGACTGCAATCCTTTCGGTGAGCTTTGGCGAGGGGGTAAATTCACTTCTCCCAGCAAAACCATTGAACTCCTCAAAGGCAAAGTCCGACGCCTTAAATAGAAAGAGTGAAAATACATCGCTAACAGTTTATTTTCCAATACATTTACAATTATGTTATCCACATTTTGATATCCAACGTTGATATCAATATTTCAAGCAGGTGCCTCTAAACCACAAAATTCCAATATGCACAACCATGCAAACAATAGTTCTGTAATAAGCTCAAATCATGTTGAGCAACTAGCCTAAGCAAGAACATAAAAGACTTGTGTCATGCTAGAAGATAAAACTTACTATAAGATAATCTTATAATGTAGTTCAAAGAAGAGGGATTACCTGGAGCAGGAATGTTTCTGGCGTCAAACCAAAGATTTTAACCTTGCACATTATCTTCACACCAGACTCGGCCAAGTTTGGCATGACACGACCGATGTTGACCTTTCCTTCATATTTGTATTCATAGGTTTTCTGTGGGTTCAGGCTAGGCTCTGTAAGGCATTATCAATACATCTCAACACTTAATTACAGAGAAACCGCCACAAATGGTGAAAGACTACATATGTTTGTTTGATTGATTTTCATCCACAAAAAAAACTCACCATAACTGGTTTCACTGTCTTGACAGGCTAAAATAAAAGAGAAGATGTATTTAATATTTTTTACAATTGCTTTCTTACTATACTTAAAACTATTGACATGACAATCATGTATGTGTGTACTCTAGAAAAAACGTACCGGCCAAAGCCACGAGGCTAAAGAAGAGCAACCCCCGCATGGTGAAATCCCGTAGTGGGAGCCTGAAGCAGTTTTCTTTATACACCATCCTTTATATACATATTGGGACCCTGTAATCTGTGTGAGCTGATCAAATTGTTGGCAGAAGTCATGAACAAACAGTACACACAGTGAGTGCAAGGGGTCAAAGGTGTAGGACAAGTCAGAGTGACAGTGTCAGAGCAACATTCAGTAAACAGTCAGGAAATATTTGAACAGAAATGTATAATCTGGTTTGATCTGACACATGAGGTCTTGCTGACAAATGCAAAAAAAAGCCACTGTTTGAGACAAACCAATAAAACAGAGAAACTTTTTCTTTTTTTTTTCATGCAAATTATTTGGGCAGTTTTTTCTGCATTTAAATTGATTAGATTAATTTTGAGTATCAATATAGTTTGCACATATATCAAATTAAAGACAAATCAGTCGGGCCTCTATATTACACAATATACTGTAAACACAGTGGCTCTGCTGTTAGTCAAGTCAAATGGTCCATGCTCAGCTAAAGCAATGCAGTGAACATTCACAAAATGCAACTGGGAGCCAGTCAGGTGAAGAGAAGGAGCTCTTTGACCGTAACTATGCCAGCTCACCCAAAAGGGGATTATTCATGTCCCTTGAGACATTTCAAGCCTGCTCCTCTCTCCAACAGAATCAGAGACTGTGGCAAATCGTTCCTCTCCATGTCAATCCTCCCCAACCTCAGCTTCAGCTTCTGGAAAAAGAATGGCTACAACAGCCAGAGCCTCCATTGCCTACTAAGGAGCCCAGAAGGGCACAGACAGACCTTTTTAAAGTCAGTACTGTAAGACGGAGTGACGACATCCAGAAGCAATCAACCGTGTTTAAGTGGCTATTTCTGCTGCTGTTTCTCAGGATTGTGATAGTTTGTGGCAGGCATTGTGAGATCTTGAGGACTGTTTCTTCTTTGGCCCCTTGGGCTACATGTAGCATAAGGTTTTTCTGAGGCTTTGCATAAATCTGGGTTATGAAAGAAGGAGGAGATATAAGAAAGAACCAAAAGATGGCCATGTGCTTCATTTGAACCTCAGTGGATTTTCAACGCTCATAATCTGTTGAGATTCTGTTCCAAACCGTTACTTCCTGTTTTGCTCCTTAGTTTACTGTGTGTGTGAACTATAAATGGAAACTAACTGAAGCTTTTTCTCTGTACTTTTTATTTGATTATTGCTGTCGATTACACACTATTGCTTCACTTTTTCAAGAAGATTTTGTATGTTGTGGCCTACAAATGTTGATTACATCTTGATGCATTTTTATATATTTAAATATAGGCTATATAATATTTGACAAGATGATGTTGAATTACCTTTGAGAAAGCTAAGACAATAACATAAACTCAAAGGAATAGAAGTTTGTGACTGCTTAGTTATTTTAATGAAGGGATTCAAAGAGAACGTGCGTACAGCATATCAAGGTCTAGTACAAATGGTAAAGCAAATATCATGCCTACTCAAATTGAACCACTAGATGGGGGCATTCACTTGGTAATTTTACAGTAAATACACTGGTCTTCCGTGTCCACAAAAATAAATATATAATACATTTAGTGTACAGAATATAGAAAAGAAGTATTACTTTTAGATATTCGTGTATATATTTTTTAAATATTGCGGCATGTACAATGTATTCATGAGAAAACTTATTTGAATTCAGAAAATTACTGATTTACTGTAACATACAACATAGCGACCTTATCAAAAAAAATTATGCTATGTTAAATATATCATAGTTTATATTTAACTATATATATACTGTATATATATATCTGTATACTGTATATTTAAAAATGTACATGCTTCAAAGATCAAAATCAAAATCAATCAAAAGCAAATTAGCATTATTATTATATTCAGACACATTTTTTTAAAATTACAGATTGTTTAAGTAGTGGATTGGCTCTTTTTGAACTTCGTCGATAACAGTATCATGTCGCTGTGTTCAGATTTGAGGTGCAGAATTTATTTCTTCCTTAGCCAAAATGTATTTGAAAAAAAAACATACAATATACAATAACTTGTGTATGGAAAAGCAGACTTTTAAGAGAGAGAGTAATGATCCAGGAATACATTCATTGCTAACTAAAAATATTACGTTAAAAGTTTGTATTTGTAATTTGTGGGAGGGTAATATGCATTGCAGTGAATAGCTAGAGGAAGGTCATTGCCGGACAGTAGGTTATTGAACTGTTGAACTAATGAAGTGGGGATAGGCCTTGGCTGTGGTGGCTCATCTCAGGCACTCAAAACAGCATGGCACATTTTTAAAAAGCCTGTAGTACTCCTCTTGAATCTGGAAAGGAGCATAGGTCAATGAAACGAACTACTGCTTGGAGCATTAGGTGCATTTTAGGATGATATACAGTATATGTGAAGCATATATAAATAATTTCAGTAGAGACCAATAAGACTAGGTTGTAACAAAGACAAGAGAACACAGATTGATCTTTCTAATAAATGTTGACGAGGGAACCTACCTTTCTGGACAACACACAGAGGAAGATGAAGATGAACATTCCCTGAAAAGCGTTGGTGATGGTGAAGAGGTATGCAGTGAGCGTGGTCTCGTTCAAAATGTGTAGAACCCCGAATGTCCAGGTAGCACCCAGTACAAACAAAAGGGCAAGGGCCCCCCGGGCACAAGATCTGGTGGGATTAGACATGGTGTGGTTTGTACATCAAGACTGGATAAACAACGAAGTTATTAGAGAAAAGCTCTTTTTAGAAAGTACCACTGTCACATGTTAGTCTGCCTACATTTTGAATTGACTGTTTTACAGTGACCACTCGTTTTCAATTCACCTAGTAATTGTTGAGGCACATAATTTCAAATGATCACATACAATATTGCAGGAATTGCAATATTTTATATTTGATTGTTAAACACATAATAGTTATAACCGTACCTTATGTTTTCAAAATGGCTGATTTCAGGCTTCTTTACAGATGTATGTCGGTACACTTTATAAATGATCACAACAAATGCCAGCAGGTTAACCTTGTAAGGACATGAAACAAACAAACTATATTAAACGCAAATCTGATAAAAAATTATTTTAATGAAAATACCATATAAACTTCTTCACTAGACTTAGGATCAATTATAACTGACTCTCACCAAAATGATTAAACAAGCCGGCCCGATAAAACTCCAGATGAAATTGTTTTCCGTGCTCAGCCAACACCTAAACCACAGGAAGCACAAGGATGTGATCAGCGTAAATATATATAAATAAACCGTACAGTGCTAATGTTTTAGGCAGGTGTGAAAAACAGGGCCTTAAAGTAAGAATTTTTTTCAAAAAGTAATTTAACAATTAATAAAATTAAAGTGAGTGAAACTAAAATCTTTATCAAATCTATATTTGGTGTGACCACTACTTGCCTTCAAAACAGCATCCCCTGCCTAAAACGTATCTACACATTTTTTTTCATTTTAATAGACAATTTTACAATAGTCATGTAACTCACACTTTATTGGTACCATAGTATTTGGAGCCAAGAGTAGCTGAGATGGCCACCACCACTGCTGGGCTTCCATAACCAAAGATGTAGAAATTGCGATGCAGAAAGCCTTTGTTGTAGATGACACCAACCACTATGAGGTAAAGATGGATTCCTTCAATGCACATCCAAGCAAAGGCAGCCAGAAAGAAGTAATGTAGAAGTCCAGCTACAATGGAACAGAAGAGCTGACAAAGACAAAGAAGACAACAGAAAGAGAGAGCCACAAAGAAGATTTGTATCATGCCACCAGACCAGTGAACAGAATGACCACCTATGAAACAATGATTGACCGCACAAGCAACCATGACTGACTGCTAAAGTAATCAGATGCAAAGAAGGGCCGGATCGAAACCCTTGCAATTAAACACACACAGCTACGCACACACAAAGACGTTCACGCAAACACACACACGCACGCACGCACGCACGCACACACACACTCAGTCAGACATTTCATTCAGAACTCAAAACCTTTGGACCTGTTTAAGGCTGTGCTTTAAAAAAAAGTTTCAATGAGCTTACGTGCTTGGCCACTCACTTTGTGGGTGTTCATATTAATTCCAACCAGAAAAATAAACTCTGCCATAAAAAGACTGCAGCACAGGTTCTTGTGAATGGTCGTTCTGGTGCTCTGGATCTCACTGAAGAACCAAAACGTGAAGATACACATGGACAGACAGATGATGGATATGATCATCCCCAGCTGGGTGATCCTGGTGAGCACGTTGTTGTGGGCTTCCAGCTGAAGAACAGGAAGGAAGATTGGATTCACAGTTTGCAGGCGGAGCGGTCAGGTGAAGCTACAGATTCCTCCTGAGCAGCAACACACAGAGCCACTGTGTTGTCTCGCTATAAATTGCAACCGACTCAAAGCACCACCAAGACAACGTCCTAGTGACACAGCCGAAACTTAGGACAGGAAGGACCAAAGGATCTCTTACATTGGCCCGCCTCGAGGACATGAGAATGGCAAAGTGTGTGAGGTGGTTGCAGGAGCAGGTGGTGGCGGTGTTGTTGGCGTGGACTCGCTCACAGCCCCGCGTGGACCAGCGGCCCTGCAGGCTGGACACCTCGTACTCCCAGAAGGCACACTTGGTCAGATCCACTTTAGTGTCAATAGGCTTCAGGGGAGAAAGAAAAAAAGGATAGTCACTCTTTGGGCCCAAAACAACAATTTGTTTTTTTTGTGGCAAGGTTATATTCTTGCTGCTAAAGGCATAGCTCTGGAGATAATTGAGTGTATGTGGAATTTATCAATCCAAACTGCCTTTATGTGGTACTTCGGTGGTACTTGACAAATTCGGTGTTTGTGATTTTGTGTCTGATTTTTTGTGTGCCCATGGCACTGCATGGGTCAAGACCATCAAAGCAGGACTTAAAGGAGGGTCAACACTGGCAGCTGCCATTACTGTTTGATCACTCCTACAACCTTACCTCGGTGTGTCTCAGGGTGAACGTGACTCGGTCGAGCTGGTACACGTCAGCGGGTTCGAGGGCTGCCGCTATGACCTGAGAGTTCACAGTCATTTCTCCTGATTCTGCGCGGCCGGTGTGGTCCGAAACACCGGGGTCACCGCTTGGCTTCAGGATGTCACTGATGCTCTCGTACCTCAGGAACACAACAGAAACACTTCCTGTCGGAGCGATAAACGACAGAAAAAATTTGTTTAGCATCCACCTTTGTTAGCCTTGCACTGTTAATTGACACGGGTTAGCATGTCAAGGGTAGCACATTTTGCATTTGCACAGGGACACAAATTCTCTCACCAGCTCTGCTAATAGTATTTGTATATTTTGGAGTAAGATTGACATGATCTCCTGCCATGGTGACAGACAGCCCAAGTTTATTTGACTGCTGCACATCAAAGGTGATCAGCTTCAGTTCTGTGGATGAGAGACCAGATTTGAACATTTTCCCCACAAAAAACGGTTGATACGTTACAATCGGTCTGCCTAACCGTGACTGTTACTGACTAAATGTCAGACCCATTTCACTGTCTTTGATCTCCAGCTCCATGTCCTTTTGGTAGTTGGTGACCAAAGCCAAGGCGGTCTGCTCCACGGTGTGAAGGAGTTTGGTGATGGTATGCTCCCGCCGGTCCTCTCTGATTCGGTTCCAGGCCACCACTTCATCCTTTTCCACCAAATGATTTACTGCTTTCACCAAATTCTGAAAGAGGAGAGAGCCATAGGGGGTGAAATAAATCCTGAAAATTATCAAACTATAAATAGAAATGATGTGTGCTTGAAATGTCATATACACTATACTGCTGTGTATATGCTTTTGTTCAGTCTCTGTGTATGCTTTTGTTCAGTCACGGCACGGTTACAAAGCACGTCCGAGGTCAGAACTCAGGAAAAAAATTATTAATGTAAGTTAATGTATTATTTAGTCTCTGACATAGTAGTGTACATAGCAAGACATATTACAGTCAAGGTTAATTTGATGAAGGCTGGTTGCGATGTATGATTCCGCTCCCTGAAGCTCAACAGCGAGGAGGACAAAGACAAGGCCTCCACATACGAGATGACATCCACAGAGGTCAGCTCCCCCGACGTCTGCATGACGATCTCCCGGAGCACGCTCT
Source organism: Galaxias brevipinnis (assembly GCA_036023535.2). Lineage (NCBI taxonomy): Eukaryota > Metazoa > Chordata > Actinopteri > Galaxiiformes > Galaxiidae > Galaxias > Galaxias brevipinnis. The sequence goes on along the minus strand of JAVQIZ010133932.1, from coordinate 1,995 downwards.
GGGGTTCTGTAAGGTTCCTCATCTACAAAAGAAAGAGCTGGCTTTTAATGAGCCCGCTTTGTTGCTCCCACAGTGGTTTCTCCGTAAGGCGAGCAAAGATATGGATCATGGGCTGTTTCAAAATGTCTACCTATCAAAGCAACAAAAGCAGTTGGGTGGACGTTGGACAACAGTGCAATACTAATTCATTCGATTTTTTTCAGGCCCAAATGCCAACCCACAATGGAAAATGATGGGTAGATGTAATGTAGTTGTGCCAACAGAAAAGCCAATCAGTGTAGTCAGCCTTCATTTTTCTCCAGCAGAGGGCAGTGTCTGGTCACATAATTGTTTGTCACTTATCAGAAGTAGAATGATTCCTTACATGTTCAAGTGTTCTGTTGATGGTTTGTGTGATGCACTCAGTGTTGTCATGGCAATTTTTCTGAGGATGCTCTGGAAAAGAAATCTTTTTATGCTTTCTTTGTTATCAAATACATTCAATACATACGTTTTCCTTTTTTCTGTCACATCCTCCTTGAACAAAACAAGACCTCAAGACTACCTATAATTGTGATTCAAATACCTACACACAATTAGACTGAGCTTTTTTATAATGACCTTTGCATTTCTCTCCATTTAGTGGACGGAACCAATTAGGGCCTGAAGTTGGAATGTAATCACGCTGGCAGGTGCAAAAGAAAGACCCATTTGTATTGTGGCAGTGTGAAGATGGTCCACAGACTACAGGTCCTTGCAGACATTCATCGATATCTGAGAGAGGAAAAAAGTAAAAAATCCTATCACCTCATCAATAAATTGTGACCACTCTACTCTTAAAGGAACGCAGTCTACTGTATGATATGTGATAATAAAACTCGGTCGATGAGAGGTAGCACAGCATTAAAATTAATATTGAATGCCGAATAGAATTACCAATGCATTCGGTTCCATCGTTTGGTTGAAACGTTGCGTCTCCTCTTGAGGATGTAAACCCGGAGACACAAGTGCAGTCGTAGCTCCCCGCTGTGTTGGTACAATTAGCCTTCTCACCACAGATATTGGTCACGTTCTGGCACTCATCGTCATCTAGTTAAAGAGAGAGAGGGGGGGGGGGGGATTTGTTAGTGGTGAAAAAAAAAATTATAAAGTTTAGTTTCGGCAGAAACTGTAGCCTGTAAATGCTTTATACTCATGACGGGTCTGGAAGCTGGATGAACTCAAAGTATACACGACCAGCTTCAGTTTTCAACAAGCCTGGCATTCCCTTCAGAATGCAGATGGTTGGAAGTGACCTGGTGGGACTTCAATTGTTGTGTTTGCTGTCTACATATGATACACACACTGTTCTTCCTCTCCGCTGTGACTTGTGTTCAAAGGCCATTCGGGAAGGGATATCCTTTGCTCCGAGAAATGGGAGGTGACAGCAATCAAAAGGGAAATATGACTCTAACATTCCAGACCTTTGGACAGCTATTGTTGCACAAAATGCACTGGCAAAGATTCCAGGATTGCAGTTAATGTCCTCAGACCCCATCATATTCCTCAATGAATGATGACGAGAAATTGTATTATATATGTGCGATGAAAAGTGTCTTGTACTGTATGTTTGATTAATATGTACTTAATAAACAGAGCAAAGATATACAATACAGCAAAAATGATCTTTATTGTCGAGAGTGTCTGTTTGGAAACTATCATGTTTTCATTACGACAGTTTAATTTACATGTCAGACTTGACATATGTGAACTTTTCTTGATTGGGATCAGTTCAGGAAATAAGTAAATTTCCAGGAATTCTAAGCAAACGTGGCTTAGAAACATAACAAAAGCAACAATGTTGGCCGTTATACAAGGTAAACCATTTTATAGCCCCTTTAAAGTGAAGACAATGTGTTTCACACAGCACTTTTAGTATGATTAGGACTCTCAGTCAGATATCACACACACACACACACACACAAACATACATACATACATATATATATATATATATATATATATATATATATATAT
>JAVQIZ010133873.1:0-45243 GCA_036023535.2 Galaxias brevipinnis | reverse complement strand
CCCCCCCCCCCCCCCCCCCCCCCCCCCCCCCCCCCCGGGGCACACACAGAACGAGAGGGAGGGAGGGAGAAGTGAGATGCCTGCCTTAAGACAGAGACTAAAGGCTGGTAGTCCTGCTGTACTGAAACTCCTACGTGCAGCACATGGCTTCGACAGCAGGAAACATTAGCCGTCCATCACGGAAAACCACTGTAGCCATTTAATAGCCCACTGTGTGCATGACAGGGCACTCTAGCACTTGCCCAGGTTTAGACACAGAAAAAAGGCAGAGGTGTTTTTTTTATCAAGACACTTTATTTTTAACATGTATCATTATTTGTAACAAAGACATAGTGCTGAGCCAGACTAAAGGCAGATTCTTACTGCATTGAAAGCAAATATAATTTCATTGGCATATATACATTTATGCTTGAATGTTGTAAAAGCTAAACAGTAAACAGAAACTAGGACCATTAAGAAAATCTATATTGCAGTAACATCAAGATGTGTCTGTGCGTATACCAATTAGACTTCATTGCAACTGGGGGGTGAACGCACGCACGCAAGCGCACGCACGCACGCACGCACACACACACACACAGTGTCTATGTCGTCGGCAAGTAGCAATCATTAGGACCACCGGTTCAAAGCTTTAAGAGGGTGAGAGAGGAGGAGGGATAGTGAGTGGCACATTTCACTTTTACCAAGGTAATTAATTTCCCCTCTAGACAGCCCCATTGTTTCGACACCTATTCAATTGAAGTGATCTGTAACGGCCACCTCCAAAGAATAATGTTTATTTCGGGTGTTTATGTGTCAGAATGTGCAAAATAACACACCATCTAGGCCTGTGCTAGGCACAAAGAAACAATCTCGGCTTCCGCACACCGCTTGTACAAACACTGATCTTTCAGCCTTGAGATGGTATCATCCGTCTCTCTCACTGTGTTAGAATGAGAGGCTTAGGGAGGAAAAGAAATGGGTCTTTCCATGTTACAAAATGCCTCGTCCCTTAAGCTGACTAGACTTCGGGCGGAAGACCGGAGTCCTCACAGATAATTGTATTGTACATGGCATCTAATTAAATGTCCATAAGCAGGGAAACATCCAGGGGAAGAGCCGGCGCCGGAGCCGTCCCCCTTCCAGCAGAGCCCCTGGGGGGACAACGCTGCCATCACTCCATTAGAAAGGAGAAAGGGGGGGGAGCACAGCTGAGGTGGCCAATATCGCCAAATGAGTTTAGCAGAGGGAGGGGGAGGGGGGGAAGAGCACCAAGAACATTGCACACAATGACTTGAACAAGGAGCGAGAGAGGGAGAGAGAGACAGGGGGGAGAGAGAGGGCTAGAGTAAGAGATTTGGAGAACCGGTGAGGCGATGAGGCGCAAAAGCAGATGGATAAGAAATGAGTGCGTAAGGAAGAGAGAGTGAGCAAGAGAGTGGCAGAGAGTCCCCCAAGAGAAGATGAGGGAGAGAAGGAAGGAAGGAAGGAAGGAAGAGGAGAGGATTGTAAAGAGGTGCCCGGTGGGCAAATATTGCTTGTGATTGATTTCATGGTGCATTGTCTTAGCTGTTCGACCCGTGCCGAGTTCTCCAGTCTTTCACAGCGAGACTATGTCTCTGGGCTGTGGAGCCGTTAATGGGACTACGGCACACTGCTGTCACACTCGGTGCCTAGATCGCGTGTCTGTGTGTGTGTGTGTTCAGCATACTGAGTGCATATTGTCTGCACAAAATGTGATTATAACTATGAGGATCTTAACACACAAAGAAATGCCTTGGAGAAGCGCGAACGCACACACGCACAGACCCCAACACGGCAAGCTTCGCAACTCCCAGCTCATCAAATATAGATTGTAAACACATTACAAGGTCATGGCACCAGATGTAAACTGAAACTAGCCCTTCTGGATACACAAGTACATTAGTAGGGCTTTGTGAAGGAGCTCCGTTTCACTCCACTCAACATAGTAGGAGCAACCACTTTAACAAGATGAAGCTAAGCTTGCACAGTGGGGGGATGGGTGTTATGGATTGGACTGAATACACTGATGATGATGAGGAGGTACTAGCAACAAAATGAGCATTATCGCACGCCATCGGCCACTTAATTGACCAGATCACTCCCATCAAAGAAACAGTGTGCATTTTACACACGCACCTAATTATCTGGACCTAGTAACAAAGCAGAGCTCAGGCTAGTAGAAGGACGATTCCTCTTCAGCTTTCCCTACTTTAATTAGACCGAAAAACTGGCCTCTTACACTGGCCAAGTAGCCAACTAAGAGAAAAGACAGATCGGAAAATCAAATACTATGTGGGGAAAATACCAATCAATGCAGCAAGGGTATTGATAGCGTGCTACAGTTTCAGAACCCAGCACCAATAATAACATTGCATTATGGATGTGCGTTAGAAAGACTGAGGTTCTTTTTGTTAAATGGAAGAAAAACAAGAGAGGGAAGAGAAAGACAAGATGGGAGGGCTCCAATGTTGGTTGATCAAAGTATTGGGGAGATTGATGGCTGCATTCAGGATTTTGAAACACGGCTAACTGGATTCATAGGTCATTAAATTAAGTACACGGGTGACATTGTTGAAGCTGAAAGACCGAGGGTGACAAAGAATGAAAAGAAAGAACAAGGGGGAGGCGAGAGAGAGCGAGGGCTAATATTGATGAGATTGTTTGGTTCAGGACCATGCAATTTCCTCTCCCTCCAAAGCACCGCCAAAGGCCCATTTTTTGTTGGTTGCAGAGCAGCCGATCGATAATTTGTGAGGCAAGCAAAAAAAAAGTGGGGGCTAAGACAGGAGATAAATGACTGGCTTGGTAAAAGGAATCTGAAGCTTGACAAGAGGCTCTGGTCTAGATGGACATTTTATTACTGTTCTGCTCTGCACTGACGTTCAAAGAAGCTGTGTGTGTATGCATGTCTGTCTTCTCCTGAGGCCAGCTGCACACATCCCTATTATGGGCCCAGGGTGACAGGCTGGGGTCAGGTTTGAGCACAGCAAATATAGTTACACCGGCAAACCCACTGACAACACAACACACTTTAATAGGAAAAACCCATGTAGCTCCTTGACAGTAGATAATGCATTTTATAGGTCATAATCTAGTGGTTTGTTGTTTGTAGGGCAAAAACACAATTTTCATTCTTGTTTCAGAGCCAACTGAGTTGTTGCTTAGCAAACAGACAAGGGTAGAAACACACATTAATGCAGATGGCCGTTCATTAATTACAGATGGGTGGGGCAGAGACATAGGCACAGAGAGAGAGACAGAGAGAGAGGTCAGCTAAAGGAGCCGGCATTCTCCACCTCCCTAGACAATTACCACCGTCGACCGAGACCTCTGCTGGCTCTTAATCAAGGTACATATGAGACTACCCCCCCCCACCCCCCCCCGTGTGTGTGTACGTCTGTGCGTCGAGATTGGGTTCTTGCCGCCCTCAGCAGACACAAACAGAAATCCGATTAAAGTTCTGCTGCTTTAAGGCTGCAGTCCCCCTTACGCAGACACGCACGGGCAAATGAGTGCACAACCACCGAGAGAGTGGTGTGTGTGTGTATAAGACACACACCCCCACACCCCTCCCTCTTCAAGAAGGCGTGCGTGTGGCCCGAATAGTGACCCCCCATCATCACGACTGGCTGTTGGCAGCCATTATGTGGCCCCCCAAGGGCCTCCCTGGCCGTCACCAGGCCTTCTGCACTCAGCTCAGACAATGCTCCTGTTAATAGACTGGGATTGTAGGAAGACCAAAAACTCTGCTTCATTTAGATCTTACAGCTACCCTCGCCACAGAGGAATATTTAAAGAAAAGCATTGTCAAGATCTCTTTCATTAGATTACTTACGTGCTCTGCCAAAAGTCTTGTAAATTTAACAATCAATACATAAGTGGTTAACAATAGATTGGCGAGACAAGAGATTCAGTCAGGTTACTCAAGGTTTAGATTTTGAATGGGAAGCTTCAACAAAATAATTTCAAATAAAAAAAAATCCAAATATTTTTTATAAGGGAAACACAAAACAATACAGCAAACCTCTGGCACAAAACGGACCCGGAAAGTCAGCATATTTATCCATACGTACGAGTGCAGGCAATTAGAGTGGATGAAAGGGTGTCGCAGGGGTGTTTCCATTCCATAAGAACAAAGCCAGCAGGGTGGCCATGGCAGATAAGGCTAGCAGTGGCCAGAGCCCTGGGCCACAGTTACAACATGAGGACAGGGAACAGAGAGGCTACTCACCAGCTTGAAGTCCTGAATGCTACATATGAAGTAGGGAGTGTTGGGCCGCCGGCTCTCGATATACACACAATCTTAAGGAGAGAGAAAAAGATGTGTTACAAAGTGTTAGCAGTGACGGATGATGTCCACACTTAAAGGCTATTTATGTTTTTTCAGCGGCACTGAATAAAAAATGTATACGACAGTGATTCCTGCGGTAGTAAACTGCTGTGGTGGCGGTGTGGGTCTAGGGGGATCGGGCATAGTGGAGAGTATATTTCGGGAGCGTGTATACAGAGATTATTCTTCTAAATAAAATTCACGTATACGATAGTGTCCGCCAGCGGTAACCATGATCAAATAATAAAGCCAAAATGTTGCTAACTCATTAAACTATGTAAACCTCAAGTTATAAACTGTCCTCTGCTGCTAATGAAAATAAGCATCATGCAGGTGCCACTTTGACAGAGGAAATATACGTCGCAGCACGTATTGTGCCACAGAACATTGAAGTACATGCAGCTCTTGTGGAAAGGAGCCAGAACATACCTCGGCTCTGCTAGACTAAACAGAAATATTGAAATGGTAGAAACAGCACTGCTTCTAATCGCATTTAAATGCGGACATATATCAAACAATTTGGAGTATATTTGTATTCATATTTTTACTTGAAAAATGTAGGTGTGATAAAACGTTACCAGCGGAAACACTGTACTATTTCTGTGGCATTTATTGAAAAGATGTTTTGCTACAGTCAAATTCAATCTGTCTTTTGGAGCTGTAAGAGGTTGTCTTTCCAAAGCAAACATTAGACCATAGGGGAATTATGTTATCGTTCCAGCCTATTTGTCCACCAGTGAGTGTCAGATTCCCTCTCCCCCCCTGCACTCATTCCAAACAAAAAGACACATTTAATACCCTAGCCAGAACAGGTCCCGTTAAGGCTGGCTCATATGGTTCTGCGAAGATACACATAAACGTCTCTGTCTGAGTAGCTACGGAGAGAAGGGGTTTCTGGAAGGCCCGCAGGCACAAATATGTGCAGTCCTACCAAATCCTAACTGCATTGTGCGTAGCTTTTTTCTCCCATGCGTCAAACAATCTCTGATTGGTTGAGCAGTGAAGGAAGAAAGAACCGAGGAGATTTCTGATCATATTTTGGTTTGATTCAAAGCAAAGAAAACACACACCGCTGTTAAACCAACGGTGGAGCAGACTGAAGAGTGACTCGCGGATGATGCTGGCAAAACAGACACTTGAGATTTAAAAAGCAATGAGCACGTTTCAATCTGTTTGTTTAGACTTTCCCGGGACGTGAATAGGAGTTCCTTACACATTTTTAACCACTCCACAGATTTCATGTTAACAAATGGCGGTTTTGGCGAGTCAGTAAGGACGGCCTTTCTCAAACTGAATGCCAAGCGCCACGTCTGGAAGAAACCAGGCACCGCTCATCACCTGGCCAATGCCACCCCAACAGTGAAGCATGGTGGTGGCAGTATTGTGCTATGGGGGATTTTTTTCAGCTGCAGGAACTGGTAGACTTGTCAGGATCTAAGGAAAGATGAAGGGAGCCTGAAACCTGCTCCAGAGGGCTCTTGACTTCAGACTGGGGCTAAGGTTCACCTTCAGAACAGGACACTGTTCCCAAAGCACACAGCCAAGACGAAGCAGGAGTGGCTTTGGGACAAGTATGTGAATGTTCTTGAGTTGCCCAGCCAGACCACAGACTTTAACCCGATCTAACATTTATGAAGAGACCTGAAAATAGCCGTGCATTCACTCTCCCCATCCAACCTGACAGAGCTTGAGAGGATCTACAGGGAACAATGGGAGATATTTCCCAAATACAGGTGTGCCAAGCTTGTAGCGTCTTACCCAAGAAGATGTTGGACTGTAATCACTGCAAAAGGTGCAAAGTACTGAGTGAAGGGTGTGAATACTGATGTAAATGTAACTTTTCCGGGGGGGTGGGGGGGTGGGGGTGGGGGGGTTGAATTCATAAATTTTCAAAATTTTTACAAACATGTTATCGCTTTGTCATTATTGGGTATTGTGTGTAGATCAGAAAAACACATTTTATCCATGTTAGATTGAGGTTGTATTGTAACATCACAAAATGTGAAGGGTCCTGAAATCTCTCTGAATGCACTGTATTGTGTGTTTAAATGGGGGCAGACTGGGCCGGCTGTGCTGTTTAATTGAAAGTGACTGGTGGTACGGCCAGGTCGTGAACCCTCATCTCCTTAACAAAAACATTCACGCTGCACAGGACAAAAACAGACAACCACTTCTGTTGAGGAGGCAGAGGGGTGGGTGGGTGGGGTGGGGGGGCGCACTGGACAAAGCCGAACCAAAAGGTTGGTGCGGTTGACTACCTATGAGGAGTTAACACAATCAGAATGATATAATTAGCCCTGATTCTTTTAAAACACATTTTGGGAGAAAAACTAAAACGTTTCTGCATTCGGCCAAGATCAAATACACAGTATTCAACGGATACTATTAATCTTGTTTTAAATTTCATTGTAAAAGACTGGAGGCGGCTGTTGGTTTTAAATGACATCCACATGTGGCTGAAACAAATAAGGGCTGGGGTTGGCTTGATGAGTGGGGCTGGCCTGCCTTTTACCCAACACTGCCTCCACCATGACAGACTGGACAGCATCTGAGGCAACACCAACATTAACACACACACACACACACACACACACGCACGCACGCACGTCATCCAGCTGCCAGACAAAAATCCACACTTTGTATTAGCATGGAGTACACTAACAAAGGACAGGTTATCGTCTGGCTTGTTTTTAGCAAGGAGGCACAGAGATTGCAAAACAGCTTTCAAAGACAAAAGTAGAGTAGCTTGCTTTCCAGTCTCTCATCAGCATCATATGTTATTTATTTGGTTGTGTCAACAGTATTATTGATTCAGTTGTGTTTTATCTGTCTGGCTGCCGTGAGGGAAGTAAGGATATTAAATAGCTTTGGCACCTTTAGTGAGCTCTGAGTAAGTGTGGCTGGGTGAGTTCCTGTGCTTTGTTTAAGCACCAGTGTGAGTGTGTGTGCGTGTGTGTGTGTGCGTGTGTGCGTGTGTATCCCCAGGGTAGGCCGTTATCTCCTGTAGGTTGAATGAGCTATTCCAAGGGGGTTTATCACCCTCACTTGCCGGATGAGTGACGCATGTATCATTCTCTGTTCTGGTTTTTTTTCATTTTTTTTTCTCCTCCCACCCTCTCTTCTCTCCACCTGGACCCTGGAATTCATTTACAAGTGAACATGAATGAAAATATCCATCAGAGCTATTGTGTGACCTGAGGGGCAACACAGCGTGTGTGAAGAGAAAGAGAGCGGGACGAGTAGAAGGAGGAGGGAGTGGGAGTGGGGGTAAGAGAACAAAAGAGCCTAATCTGAATGAGCTGAGATGACATGTTTCAGAGGAGTCAAATCGAGGGAATTAGGGCTTAGTGTCCCTTCAGCTTGGCAGCACATTCATTTGGAGTGGATGGACCCCATCACCAACCCACTTTCAGAGGCAGACCCACACCCAGACACAGTGAAGGGGGTATAAAAATACTGCTATCCATCTTCATCTTCATGGCACATTTGTTTTTATTATTAAAAAAAAGAAAATCTTTCATAAAGCAATTTGCTGCGTAGTTGTACAAACCGAGAAATTGTAAAACGTTCCCTTTTGCTGAAACAATATGACCCTATACGCAATCAGGGTGAGACACACAGATCCTCAAGGGTCTAGTAGTCTTGTTAAACATTCCAGCCATTTTGTGTGTTTGGTCTCCTCGCTCAACCAGAGAAGAGGAGGGGAGGGGTGGTCTGTGTGGGGGAAGGGTGGTTTCAAGCTCGAGATGTGGGCTGGCTGGATGTATGCAATGAGAGAGGCTTTTCTTTATAGACCAACGACAGCCACAAGTTCCAACTCTTTCTCACATCACACGGGAACCTAAAAGTCTGGCAAGAGCTTATCAACACGACCGCTAGAATCTAGGTTTATACAGCCACCTAGACAAGAGAGCCAGGAGAAAAAGAAAAGCCTAATTCCTATAGCAGGGAATTAATCTTTTTAGTTCATTAACCTCGCTCCCCTGACCTGAGCTCTCTCCTGAAACCTGATCCTCGGGCGGCCATTGTTTCTGGCTGTATTGTCACTGCACAGTTAAGGTGGTTGAATATTCATGAGAGAACGAGAGAAGGGGGGTGCTCCTGTATAGCCCCTTCTCCACCCTCCTCAGCTGTAGCTCATTGTTCAGCCAGCCATTCTTCAGTGCTTCCAAAGCGTGTCTAATCTAAAACACACCTAGCCCAGTAAGAAAGGCTCCCTCCTGCATCCATTGACTATTTAACTTGCTTTTATGTGAGCGAGAGAGAGAGAGTCATAGTTAGAAAATTAAGTCAGCAACATTTGAAAAGTAACAAGAGCAACAAAGAAACACCATGTTGTAAACAGGAAGGGATAAACTTCTGTTTTGCATAGTCTGGGCAAACAAACAGAGAAAGAGTCCTTTTAGGATGCATGGCAGCTTATTAAAATATGGAGGTGCTTTTGCTAAAGTAGTGCTTACAGGCATGTGTGTTGGCCATAAAGCAGCACGCACTTGCACTGTTAAAAGGGAAAACTAAGCTCAGTTTCTCACTGTCATCCTAAAATCACAATGCAAGAGGAACACAACAATGGACCCACAGGAGCTGGGGGGTAGAACAAGCTGTGTGTCAATGAAGTCGATGCTGATGCCCTATTGCTGTCAAGCCTTCTTCATCTCGTCTAACTGGGCCTGAAGGATACCCACCAACCACTTTCTGCCACTTCATGCTGGGCGAGTCACTTGGGGTAAAAACATAGCTGGCGGACTTTCTGCTAGCCTGAATGGCTCGGCTCAGCAACCCCCTCATCCAGTCTAGATACAAACAGCCCACTGGAGCGCCAGACCAATCTCTTGCCAACAACCTCTAACACCCATATTCACACCGGGCCAACAGCCAAGGAATAACCCGGTTCAACTATTGGTGAAAAAGGGTCAACATGGGTTATTATGATCAAAACACCTCATTGGTTAGGATCTGCTTATCAGTATGAGGTGGAAAATACAAACTGCACGCACATGAAAGTACAATATAACAACAGAAGCGGAACGATATCTGCTTGCTGTTTCGTCTTGCACATTTGCTAGCCACCTGTTATCTGTAGTATCAGCTAGCTAGCTAACGTTGACCAGTCAAATGTCAGCTGACTGGTACACGTTAGCTAGCTAGCCAGATACATTGGTAGAAACAACCAGTTTTAATGACGAGCAACGCTGTTAAAAAAGGGTTGTCTATGTGAAAGAGGTATAACTTATTGATCCACCTCAAGCTGTCTGTCATCAACTTATCCTTCTAGGGTGGAGGAAATGCAGATGAGCAAATAACATTCAATACGTGCTGCAGCCTCCAGAATGGAGCAACTGAACAGCTGACTAGCCTCTTGGGGAACACCGGAGGCTCATTGACAAGTTGACTCAATTCAGTCTGCTGCCAGGCTTTTTAATTTGCGGACGGCAGGTGGTGAGTTTTCACAAAAGGTGTTTTCCAGCTTGTCTATCATTTGGAGTAGAGAAGAATCCTTAAAAATGTTTGCTCAGTTAGCACTTCTATTTTACCCAGACTAAAAGTAAATATAGCCCTTCACTTGAAACATATCGAACTGGCTTCTCAAGATGTTTTTAATCGTGACAGAAAAAAACCAATACAATACAATGTGTCAAAACAGAAAATTAAGGCAAACTAAGCTAAGAAAACAAAGATGACAGACATCTGGCGAACTAGTCAGTTACCATAGGCAAAATGGTCATTAAGTATGCAATGTTTTTTGGTAAAAAACCACCCACGGTTTGGTACCCACATGTGAACCGCACATAATCCAAGTCGCCCTGACTTGAAACCTAACAACTAGTTTGGATGTAAATGGCAAGTGAAGGAGAAAAGAAGTCTAAGTTACAACAGCACAATCGTGAAGAGACAAAGGAGATCAATGAAAACAGGGCTCTCTGCAAGTATTGCTTGACACATGTGGGTTATGCTCATGGAAACACATCAAACTTGATGCCGCATGTATGGAGGCGTCCACCAGACAGAACCCGGGCCGGCACGATGAAAGTGTCATCAGAACAGGCTCTACCCACTACCTTTCAGGAAACTTTCACAAACACAAATACATAGCCAAAGCCAATGAGTATTCATAGCAAAATATTTGCAGTAATTGTAAGCGAATCAGGATTTCCACAATTGGTTAAAAAGCTTGAGCTGCGTTCAAGTGTCCCTTCCCGTACGCACTTCAGTAACAAAGTAATTCCAGAGCTCTATGAAGCAACACGTGGGACAATTGAACATTTGCTGGACAAAACCTGATGCAGCTGTAACCACAGATTTGAAAAGTGAAAGTTACCAGACAGTGAATGCTCACTATATTTTCAACTGGGCCTGAGAGGTGCAGCAAAAAGAAAAATAATTTGTTGGTTTAGTCTCAATATTGGTATAATAAAATTTTAAAGCAACTAATGCAAAATAAAGACATTTCGTCAACAAAATATACCGAACCAAAATACCACAACCATGACACCAGAACGGTGATACAAACCACACTGTGGAAACCGTTGCACCCCTAACAGGCACCACAAACAGAATGTCTCTCTATTGCCTTCTACTAATAGACTGGAGTTCACACCTTCGAAAGCAACCGTCAAGGGGAGTACGTAGCCAACGTTGGCTCAAGCCCCTCCTCCCGCAGGTTAGCTTGGTCAGCAGAGAGACTTAATGAGATCAGGCGGATGTAGCTCAGACCCTAGATCCTGTGGCTGGGAGTCAATGTGGCCCAGCAGAGCAAAGTAGAGGTGGCACTAGCAGACAAAGGCCAGGCCTCTCCACAGGAGTCCTTCCCCCTGGTCAGGCAGAGGTTTTTACACTGACACTGAGCAGGAGAAGGCCATTGTTGTTGGCATGGCCACTAAAATCCCTAGCCAACACGTCATCATCCCCTAGGCCTGTTAGAGGCTGACGGCAATCCAGTGTTTGTAATACAACTACAAACCATAGGATCAGGAGAGGGCGTGACAAAGCGAGCCTTCTTACAATTGTGTTGCAGGAATATTCTCACAGCACAGTTTTCTGTTTGACACAACACCTTTGTTTTTTTTTACACTGTGGTAACTACAAAGCAACGTGCAGACTGTCCTATTCTCCCTCTTCCAATTAAACAAATACAGGGGATTTCCTTGGAGATCCCCCTGTAAGGTCCCTGCATAAACAGCATGGCACTGACAGTATTACCTTCACCCTGTTAATGACCTTACCTGCCCTCCATATCTTCCCTACTTAAGAGTGTATATGAACTGATAGCGATCTTACATCCCACCCTCCTTGACATTAAAGCAGTCTGGGGAAGTGGTCTAGAAGCTCTGCTGTGTGGATGAGGGGACACAGGGAACTGTGTATGTGGCTTCGATTAGCTCTCTCCATTTTAAAAACCCTGGTCTAGCAGGAAGGGGCTTATAGAAAGGCATAAACATACCACAAGAACACAGCTGAACACAGCCTGCTATGTGGATAGAAGAGGATAACAATGTGTTTTGGGGTCTTTGTCCCATGCGCATGATGCGTATGCAAAGAGCGTGTAGCCTTGTCTGCTATTTAGAACATTTTAAGTGTGTAGAGTGCAGTGTGTTTGCAAACGGGTGTGTTGCAGTGCTGCTGCCCTGTCTCCTATTGATCCACACTACAGCGTGTATAATCTCCTTTGTGGATCTATAGCCGCCGGGGGGTGGGGGGTTGGTGTTGTGCGGTGAAGATGCGCAGAGCTCTAAGGGTGTCTGGCCAGGCCTGGAAGGAGAGCTACTCAAAGCCCTGATCGATCTGCATGGCCTGCCTGCCTGGGCCCAGCACTGCATCAACATTGTCCACCCCAGCAGCCTGCCATACAAATCGCCTCCACCATGGCACACCAAACACACACACACACACACACACACACACACACACACACACACACACTTCAGCAATGAGTGGAAGAGACAGAGTGCAGTCAAAGGATTATGACAACAACACCATACATTACATTATCCTACTAAGCACCTCACTATTAGCCAGGGTATCTCAATATCTGACCGGTATGGGTCTAATAATAGTCGAGGCAATGGGCTATTTCTATGAAAAATAAATGCAGTGGGAAAGGGGCTCAAAATTGAGTCCGTATCTGCGGCAGAGTACAAGGCAGTGAGCGGGTAAGAAGACATGACTGACACCGATGGAGATAATTCAACCCACACAATTACACGGATGTTGGTGTGAGGAAAAATGGTGGGCTTGATTTACCGAGGTAAAACACCATAATCTATAACCAAACACAGTTGTGGCAATTTCCTGTCTTCACATAAAGTATCTAAGCATTGCAAAAAGGCAAGGCTGCTTGACCTTCAGCTAGCCGCTAGATAAATGAGAAGACACGGCAGTGACGATTTAGGCCCAGGGGTAAGCAGAAAGCTGCAGTACCGAGAGCAGAGTGGAGCTGAATGCACACACACAGAGCTACCTAGCTCAGCTTGCCTTCCACAGTGGGTGTTGACATTTACCCCCCTCCTGTCTGCTGTACAACCAATTTATAAACAGCGGGTGAACAAGAGACTGTGTATTCAGCACAGGAAAAGGTTATGTCTCTTTTTAGTCTCACTTTCCTTGTGCAACAGAGATCTACCTGAGCTAAAAAAAATCTGTCCAGGAAACTAGTAGAGGGCTCTAATAAAAAGCTAGTTTGGTCCTAAGAACTCCAGTTTGAACTAAGGAGGTCCCCGACAAAACGCACGTCTGTCCTCTGGAGAAGGTGGGTCCCTGTCCTCTTTAAGGCAAGGCATACGTCCTGTTTGGTTAGTATTTGTCTCATCATACCCGGGATTTTCCAGGCTCTGGATTAACTATACTGCGGTATGAAACATGGCACTGGGGTTACGATGGAGATATGTCATTGTTAAGGATCTGAGGCGCACTAGTGTGAGGCGGGAGGCAAATAAGGCCCACAGCTATACGCCTGGGGCACGTCTAGACAGCAGGGGCGACAACAAATTCAACAGCAATGAATGTGTATACGGTGAAATATACCATTACATATGACAGCATCGCCGCTGTAATCCTGTATACAATCCCTTAAATATACTCTTGCTGTAGGAACATGACCAAGCATGTTCAGCAGTGACGTGTATAAGGAAACTTGCAGACGCAGATCATGGTGAACAGTGAAGAGCTCCGGATTTTGGTATGACTAAAGGGTGGTGTGAATAGGTCTAACAAGTTAAACCTGTGTTTAACATACGTGTGCCAATCACAGGTTAGGTGTGAGAAAGTGAGCATTAGCAGAACACAACATTTAATACACGTCAATAAGCAGAATGAGCCTCTCTAAAATGTGTTGCACAATGCCTTTATGGGGCTTTGGGCGAGTGTGTGGTATCAGTAGCTACCGCCTGCATTAAGCCACCATGTCAAAAGACAATCTATCGCTACGTTCAGAAAGGCCTTACCTCCGGGTCTGTAAACAACGTCGTCTTCAGTGATGAAGGAAGTGATCTCTCCGTTCTCAGTCCGCTCGTAGCGCGACTTCTTCTTGGGCATCTTCTTTTTGCCTTTCTTGCCGGCGTCCTCTGGGCCGCCACTGCCGCCACCATTGCTGCCATTGTCATTGTCGTCGTCCTCACTGTGGTCGCTCTCGGCGTAGTTCTTGGCGCCGCCTTCCATTGTACAGCTGCGCCTGGGCCTCGCCGTCTCACTGTCCCCACTGCGGGATTTGCCGTCCCTCTTGTCCCGGTCTCTGTCTCGGTCCCTGTCTCGCTCTCGGTCCTTCTCCTTTTCTTTTTCTTTGTCGGCCGTCATGATTCGCCACGTGCCTTCCTCAGTCCTCTCACGGCTGGGCCTCCGTGAAAGGTAGACTGTGAGCCTGGGCTTCAGTCTTCTGAATTTACTGGTCAAATCCAGGAAAAATGTGGCCACACCAACAACCCCAGTGTTTCAATAAAGCTGTGGACAAAAACAGAAAGTGAAAAGGTTAGCCGTCAAGATAAACCTTAACAAAGTGAGACTGTCATTTTTATAAAAGCAAAATAAACATATAAAGCATATAAGCTTTATATTAGCTTATAAATAAAAATTATTTGTGGAAAATCAAGCAATGAGCTACATTTCTCTTTCATTTGATCCCCACAGCCTCGTCAAAATAGCCTCGAACAGCTCTTCTAGAGGGACATAACCTTCCAGCTGCCTGCTTTATCCGGAACTCTCACCGCTAATAGTGGAAAAGTGATGAGAACCCAGACAGTATTTCTCACGCAATAAACCTAAAACATGACTCCCCACTGTAACCACCATCAAAAACAGTCTGTTACCCTTTGGTTGAAAATATTTCAGGCTTACAGGATGTGGCATTCTTTAAGAGGAAATCAGTTAAGGGGCTTCTCAGCATATTCTTTTCCTCAATAATACCAATGGAGAAATGAAAAAGCTCAACAACGTAGCGGGTAAGGACTGTCTCGTTAGCAGCTGTGCTGAAACTAGGCACTGTTTTGCTCCATTTCAGCCATATACGAACGAGTGCGCTCTGGCAGCCTGAACTAAGCTACACCCCAGTTCTGCTGCCTGGGCTAACAGTCATCAGCATGCTAATGTGGAATGACAGCTCTGGAGTCGAGAACATGGCCATCCACTGGCAGCTAGACGAAGAGAGAAAAGAGAGTGAGCTAGTGATTTACCATGCCTAGCCCACTGCCATGGTGAGCCATCATTTATTCCAACCACAGCACCCTCCCCTTTTCCGTCAAACTACAGTATAGGAAAATACTCCATAAACATAGTGAGTAGACCCCTCAGAGCAAGCTGACCGCAGCACACTGCCCCTACACAGTAGGACTACAAAGGAGGCTTCTCACTTACTTGCCAGTGTTTGCTTTTTTTCTCCACTACAGATTAACTAGAAATAGCTATTACAGCCCCCTGAGGGACCAAGCCTGGCAATCAGCGGCCGTGTAACCATGGCTGTGATAGCAGACTAGAGGAGAGGGGGGAGGCGGGGAGCGAGAGGGAGGGGGGAAAGAAAAGTAGAGGAAATACGAAATTGAGCTAGAGGTGAAAATTGTGCAGCATGCTTCCAAAGAGAAGAGAGTGAAATGTAAAGGGAGCATGAGGGTAGAGGAATGGCTTTTGGCAGGCACACACAAAGTGAGGCGCATTTGACAACGGTGCTCCTTAACGGTAGGGCTGTCATCTTGTGAGCAGACACCAACTGACAGGGCAGCTGCTCTTGTAGTCGGCTTCAACACAAACACAAAGGCTGATTACACTGTAGTCTTGTCATGGCCCTATTAATCACCTAATGAGGAGTTACCACGGCGACCGCTGGGCTGTGAGCACGGGCATATATTCATCGTCAGGAACACACAAGTACACTTAGAGGAACATGTATACACTAAAACATTGCTGGTCTGCCGTTATACAGTCTATTTTACCACTCTGGCATACAGCCACGATCAAGAGGTGTGAAGAACATGAAACGTATTTAATACCAGAGCTATAATCCAGTGAATGGAACAACCTGTCTTTGAGCTAAAACCCTCTCTAATCTGATCAGTAACTACTGAAACTAATGAGACCTAAACTAAGGTTAAACTAGTTATACATTATATTCTGTCCGCTTCGTGAGTCTGAGCATTCTACCCCATATGATAAAATTGGTATGTTTAGGCTTATGCTTTAACATTTATGTAAGCTCTATGTGTAATGAACAAAGATTATTATAGGCTGGCAACCACAGCTCAAGGACTGGTTAAATAACATAGGATTTTGCTGTGCACCATTTCCTTATAAACCAACCATACGACCGCTGCGAACAATTGATGCAGAAAAATAGCCATTTGGATTTGGGTCGAGAGAACAATAAAAAACACTCATAAAAAGTGTAGCGCTGTATAATAATGTACAAATAAAAAAAGTCCTAATGTATTGGCTGTGAAAAGAAATGGGTTGCCACCCACTGCCATAATAACAAAGCGCTCAGTAGAAAGCCTTGCACGGCCGATGAAAAACGCTTTGAGGGGGCAGGTGAGGCTTGCAGCTATTACACATCAATCACCAGGCCAAGACCCTTTGAGAGATACCAGCTGTATTAATGGAAAAGAGGTGGGGGTGGAGGGGTGCGATCCTCTGGGGGAGGGCCAGAGCCAACAGCACCTAGGCTAATCCACCATTTAAATAACTGCAATGGAGTCGAGGGCTAACCGCCAGCAGGCGTTTGCTCAAATACATTTCTCTTTTAGAACCTGTTTAAATGAGACCTCTGGCCTGTGAAACCACACAGTTGTGGCTCGATTAACACATCACCCTCACAATAGCACCACAGCAGGGTTCCTGTTACCTAACACAGCTTTCTCTAGCTTCTTTCTAAACAATTTATAGAGGAACCATGTTTTATTAATTTAAATAACTCCCATATTTACCTAAATAAATGCTCACAGTTTTAGTAGCCCCCTTTCTAAAGATTGTATGTCGTTAGTGTAAAGTATCTTCTGGTCCTGGCCTACTCCACGCAACACTTTTATGCAGCCAATTTTATATAGCAGAGGACCAATGACTAGCTTTGCAGGGTTATTTAATACACTAACACAAATGTTAAAGGAGAACAATATTAAGCGTAAACAGAAAGCATGCTATGAAAATGTAGGACATACACTAAGCTATAAGAATTTAGGTCCAAATTTACCCAAATTAAGAACCTCTGAAAAGCATGTAGTTACTGGAATGATCTGCTGGAGCAGCTTTGGTCAATGAATCTGTTACACAATGGTAATTCATCTGAGGTGATATTCAAGCCATTCAACAACTTCCCTCATTGAATTCCGTGCTGGTAACTAAACTGTTGAAGGCATCACAACAGCAATATTTTCAATAATTTAGGGTTAAATTAACTATAGATGGATGGATGCTTTAAGATAATTAAACTGACATGTCAGTGATTGCAGAACAAGTTCCCATTCACACTGAAACAATGAATAGCAATGCACTGCCACAATCTAAAAAGCTAACAAGCATTTATCAACACAAAACATGACTATTTAGGGATGTTGAGCCTCACAAGGAATCAACCTCAACCTTTGAATTTGGCGAATGCTCTACTGCATGGAAATGCAACTACCCCAGAAAGAGTGTTAATCAACTTGAATATTGTTTGTGTGTTCTCTGTGACAAATATGGCAGGAGGACATAAGCTAGTATGAGGAACATTTAAAGACCACCATTGCATGAAATAATTTTTCTGAACCGGCCAGAGTTGAAGGCAGTCCCTTGGTAGCATGAAGGTGTTGGTGTTTTTTTAATGCTTTCCAAAAATAATTGCATATGCTTGGAAAAACAACAAAGCCTAGGGTAAAACAATTGCCAACATTGTGTCATTAATTCAGTCCAGTCAAAAACAGAACAATAATTCAGATTTTGTAAGTTATGAAAGTATTAAACACTTTGCAACACAAACAGACTTAGTCTGTTAAGTGTATCAGAACCATAAGTGTCCTATATATCTTTAAGATACTTTCACGCATTTATCTCACAACAAAGTGACTTGTAAACACAGAATGTAATCTATTCAGTTTTGTAAGTTTCCAAAGATCAATGGCAGCTCAGACGTATCTAACTGGCAAGCTTGTTTTCAAGAAAAGATTCCTACAACAAAGCCATTAGGTCAGAATGCAAAAAACATTTTCCGCTTAAATTATTTAACTATGTGGTGGTGCTCTCAGTTCCAATCCCTGGAGCAGATGGCTGGGGGAAACAAGCCCTTCATTCAAAAACACACGACTGGGCAAAAGTCTCCGCCCCTAGATACCACAGGATGGCATTACCTCTAATTAAGAGGAGCTTTTGTTTCTGATGCCGACGTCTCTCCTGCCACGGCTAACCACCACTGAGCAGACTGTTTTAGCACGGGCCTTTTTAGAACCATCTATCCCCATGGTTTTTGAACACTCCTAGCTCATTTTTGCTCTTGCAGTCACAAATAACTATAGATGGTAAAATAGAACGACATAAACCCCTAGCGGTCAGAAGGCAAAGTGGACAAAGTGTCATATCTGAACAGATTAGATGCGCAAGGCACAAAAAAAAGGTTGAGGCTTTCTTTAAGAGGCCATGCCATGTCTTTTTTAATTAAACCTGTCAAATTCTGAAAGATGGGATTCATGTGAATTCCTTTTCTTTGATCAACAAATAGCCCATGAGATGATTTATTTCAGTATATAGAAAAGGGGAATGCCATGACTCATGAGTGTGAGAATCAGTCATCACAAAAAGGCAAGGCGAAGTGGTAGGGTGGACAGGGTTAAAAGTCTGCTGGCACAAGAAAGATCTGAGCTACTGTATCCTCTCAGGGATGGTGCATAAAACATGCATTGACTAGGATGGTTACGGCACCCGTTTTTTAGTGCCCAAGCCACTATCCAAAACATGCGTGCGCCCAGGAAGATATGCACACATGTATCAAACACACATAGATAGGTCACACACAAGTGGGAATAGCATTAGCACCCCTACTAGAATTGCTACCGTCAATAAATTCTTTGAGTTTTGTACGGTTGTACTTAACGGCTGGCTATAAGCCTAAGCCATCATTGTCTTTTATAAGAAATGTCTGCTGTTTACATAACCAACATGGTTTGGGCTGGGAGACACAAGGCTGTTTTTTAAGTGGTGTACAGTAGCAACCAGCAGATTAACTCTGCCCATTCATGTGTGAAATGGAGACTTGATCCCTAACTGATAGAGAGCCGTGCCTCCAGAAAACACAGCCTGAATATTGTTCATCTTTTTCAAAAGGCTTAACGACTTAAATACATTAGACCACACATCACATCCTTCACTGTAAACAGAGGTCAGAGTAAAATAAGTACAACACCCGCATAATATGACGAGGAAAATATGCCTTCTCTTTTCCTAACTGAGCAATAAGCCAGTGGGTTGCTAAGCACTGAATATGCTTTAGATAGTCTTGGAATTTTAAGGGTATGATTAAATCTGAATACCACACAGTCTAGCAGGTTCAATTTGGTTAAAGCTAGACTTAACGCATTTAGGTCTACCCAGCACGCCTATCCATAGAATTTAAATAGCAGTAACACAGATATTTCTCATTTTATAAACCCTAGCTAGTCCTACTGCTAACTTTGATCTGAATTATCTTAACTTAGTTTCAATTAGTTTATGTTATGTGACACAACCGTTCAGTAATCCCCTACCACCACTCACACCCTATGCTGTGCTCATGCATAGGCAATGAGCCTCAAATGTGTTTACCACTGCAACAACACAATCAATAAACGTCAAGTAGAGCAGATTTTTCTCATGTGTCGTCAAGATTATGAGATCATGTTTGCCCGTTGTTGCATTCATTCAAGTGCACCCACAAAAAACCTTTTAATGACACTGAGCAACAAAGATGGGGGAACCCACTGGGTTATATGATATTAAGCCAACCACTATCCGCCCCTTGAGAATCGTAGCAATGAATAATTAGACTCCATATACCTACCTGCCTGTGCCACTTCTGATTCAAATTATGTTGACCCAATTTAGGTAGCTTTATCCAGGTTAGTTAGCAAACTACAATGACAGACGATCGCAGTTACTTAACCTTCCTATACATCCTGTTGGCCATTTCTATGCAGTAGCTGTCCATATTATCATCATGCTGATGCATAACGGAATTCCCTCGGGGGCGGAAGCCACAGAATTAAGACATTTAGAAATGCAGAAGTTGGATATAATTTTATAATTGGGTTCCATTTCATGGCGTATTGTCTGAGCATGCTTTGAAATCAATTAATAGTATTTTTTGTTAACCCATGACATTGTTTCTATTGACAAGACTGGCCGCCTTATCAGAGACGTATGTTGCTGTGACCGCATTAACGGGAAAGACAATCCTGAAAACAAACCAACACAATTTCACAGCAATAATCACTGACACGTTGTTTTAATCGTGGTAATACAGGTAAAAGCTAAGAAATGCAATACATTAATGTTTGTCATTTGAATGTCATCCCAGTCATTGTCATATTCTGATTAAATACTAGAAACGCTTCGGAGGTACAATAAAAGGAATACAACCGCAGTGAAACTAACAAGGTGTCTGTAGGCAGAACAAATCACTCTAAAAGCAAATGTAACAAATCGATGGACGTGCCAAGCAGTAGTATAGATGAGTATTTTGATTTGCTGTGCAAAAGCACCAGTCAGCTATGTGCTAACTTCCTCAGTTCACATTGAAAAAAGCACACAGGTGTCCTTATGGACGTGCTGCTAAGGTCTTTCCATAAATGTCTTTCCATAAATGTATTGCTGAAAATCAACCTCTGATTCAATCGACTGCATGTTATCATAATTAGATAATGCACACATTAAGCTTCTGGAGAGAATGTGCATCATATTTCAAAAATGTTTACCTCTTACTTTCTTCATTACAATGGCATTGACACAAAACTTGACAACTTTCCAAATCAATTTGTCATAACATGCATGAGAAAACACAGCACCAAGACGGGTTTTCCAAACATACATTAGTGCAAACCCGAATCAAGCTAGAAAATGTACATGCCGTTTGCTTTGAGACAAAATCTACTCTTAATTTAAGCAGACTAAACAAAGCTGTACACTGCCTTAACCTTCAAAACAAACATCTACATTCATGTCCCCACCCATTTCGCAAAAACATTAACTATCAAGTTAAGCACAATTCTCTTTCTTGTATCATTGCAATGACACAAAGGAAAAGAACATCTGCTTCCAAAAACACACTTATTATGCTAAGGTGTCTAGTGTTTAGCAATGCCAGTGCTTTATGGAATAGTAAGATGTTAGAGATAGAAGCTTGATTTCTCACCAGTAGTCTCTAACAGCTCTAGTTCCGCCATCCAATCATTAAATATTTAGCATGGCAGAGTAGTGAATCGTACTAAGGTTATAAGCCTGAAAGAATCCAAATCTTGGCCTTTTCTTCCCTCCTACCACAACAAAGACCCATTTATACAAAAGGATTACCTACAAGTGTTCCTTTAATCAGTGTGTGGTAGAAGTGTAAAAATCCTTCAACAACAGTCCCAGGGGACCTTTCTCTGTAAAGCCTATCAGACAAGGGATCTCCTTTACAGAGAGAAATGTTTGTGTGTGTGTGTGTGTGTGTGTGTGTGTGTGTGTGTGTGTGTGTGTGTGAGTGAATGTGCTTAAGTAGTGAAATGATCTACTGCTACCATATTATGATGCTCATAAGAACCAAGGACTCCATTTTGATGCGAGTTAATAAAGCACATTCATGCCTTGGTTATAATTTATTCTATGACTACTGCTGGACATATTCTTTCTCCTCAAAGGAACTCTAACCAAAAGGGTTTGGTGTTCATACAGTGTTAGTGGTCATCTTAATTGTGAACCATCTCTTTCTAATCCGTTTCTATCCTCGTCGTCCTTATCACTTGGAGTGCTGGACTTCAAGGACAAGCAATTTAAGTTTTAAAGCCACAATTTGTGTTTAGTGTTGTCCTCTGTTTAATTTATCGGAACAATGTCTGCTTTATTGTGTGTAAAGGCGCATGGACGTCTCTGTGCAGAATATATTTCGACTCAACACATTTTTTCATAAAATAAAATTTGTTCTTTCTCCAGCAGATTTAAAACAAATAGAAGGCAAGGAGGTCACAAACAAAATCATCGTTTCTTGGGATTGCCAAAATAAAACTACAAAAACAAATCAATATTTATCTTACATTTTTGGGCCTCAATTCAAAGCTCAGTAATATTATTAATCCTTCTTTTCTTGTGCACAGATCTTCATTTTAATATTTACTATAATCCCTCAATTGGTCAATTTCAAAAACGTAGTCATTGGTCATTTGCTAATACCTACATTAGCTGACTAGTTGCAATCTATAAAATATGTCATAGAGTAGTCCATCAAATAGTTATTGTTCACCTCAGAAATTGAGCAGCCTAAATTGCAAGTCACATTCTTTTGTTGTTTATAACATGACCAATTGTGTTTTTGACCGTACATTCAAAGTATTAGCATTTGCGCCTTGTTGAACTGAGGTATGATTTTCAGGTTTACTACAACTACTACAGCCTACATAATAACAACAGCCAACTGATTGTAAGCAAATAAAAATCAAGGGCATCGAGTACAATAAATAATTTTGACTTTCTACTCTGCTCTAAATAAATGGGCATGCTCCAATAAGCCGATTCAAAAAATGTCAGCATACAACACTCCCTTTGTCTTCTATTGCGCAAGGGTAATTAATGATTTGCTTCAGATCACAACATGTAATTTGCATGTTTGAAATCCTTTGACGCAGACAGTTTTGAGAAACTAAACAAATACACAAAGAATTTAGTCTGATAATAATAACTATAGTAATAATAACGGTGATGGTAAAAATATCAAGGCTGCCAATTGTAGATGTAACTATAATTTTTATTAATTTAGCCTAATTATGAAACAGTTAAAACTGAAGGTAAACCCAATACGAATGGTCTTAGCCAATGCTTGCTACTTAATACAGAAAACGTCCTAAGGCTTGCTTAAGAGTTTAATGTTAGCTTGGAGAATTATTGAAACCCACTAATGTGTCAATAATCCAGCTTTGCCCTGGTTTTCAGGGATAGTGCCAATTAAGAGTGTGGTATACAATTCAACTTTTGGGGAGGCTAAATTCACAGCGGCCGAAAAGTAATAATAATCTAGGTCATGAAGTGCTACGATTCTAAACACCTCTCAGTTCGGCAATGACACTTGGCTGATCAGCGGAAGTCTAATACCTTTCATTTGTTCATTCAATCTACAGACCACCAGAATGGGGTAAAGACTGAAAAAACCAGCAGCCATAAAACCTAAAAGAGCCCCGTATATACAGAGTTTCAAAATGGTAGCCTAATCATGGTACGGATTTCATAGGTTCAAATCTTATTTCTAAGTCTTATTTGAAAAAAGATAATTACCTTGCCTTAAAAACATCCGTGACTAAAAGATTACAGCTTCACACAACTGGTGCTAGATCCATTGGCAAAAATTATCAGCAAATATTACCATTTACTGTGGCAAGTAATCATTAAGGAATGGTGCTGGTGCATTATTCATTGGCTTATGTATAATTCAGATTTAACAGCAGATTCTATGCATAAATAAAGCAGTGATAAATGTATACACATTAAATGTTTACTAGCTAAAATAGGATATGAAAGCACAGCATGCATCCCTGCAGCTAGATTGAAATCAGTCACTTGATTATTTGTTTCATTTGTGATGATGAGGCACTGGATGGATCAAATGTCATGCATGTCAGTCTTCTTGTAGTATAGCAAACATTATTCCATTTTAGGCATAAGCAATAAATGGGTAGATTTACTATTGGACGAATGAACTCAGAACAAATATTATTATATTACACTAAATCAAGCTCATCGAGACTCGTGGCCAGGTTTAAAAGCCAGAGTCAGAGGGGCCATCAAAAGCGAGGACACTGTATTCAGTACATGGCCCATCTGACGGTCTTCAGTGCGGGCTAGCAGGCAGCCCTGTGGGGACTGCAATTCCACTTTATAACCGTGCACTGAATTAACAAGGCCAGATGTCCCCCACTTAACATGTGTGAAAGTGCCCTCCAATGTCCCCGGCTGCTGCTTTTAAGGTTGTACAGAAGGGGGGGGGGATGATCTGTCTTTTTTCAATAATCTCATTTTCCACTAATCTTTTGCTCCTGAGGTTTACATTTATTTAGCATTCCACGGCCTTCCACCACGCACACACAAAAACATGTCTAATATATAGAAGTTAATCAAAGCCCGCTCTTCATTCTCCACGCCAAGTCTCCCTATTTACTCCTCAAACAGCAGGAGAACAGGATATCTACAGATTCTATAAAATGTTCAGTTCCAAAGGTAACACTAAAGATAAATCACCATCAGAACAGGTCAACTAAAATGCTAATATTAGATTACACATGAGAATCTTACCTAAAACTCAGAAGACTTGTCTTAGTGTCCATGATTATTATGTGGGCTTAGTCAGAAGCCACATTTTAAAGTGTAGCACTTGGATTGTTTTTTGTCTTTCTCTTTTTACAGAGATTATGACGTGGAACAGAGACATTACCTTCAAATTTGATTTACTACATCACATTACTTTTAATTCAACAAACCCAATCTAAGGGATTCAATCAAGATTACACTTTTAAAAATACCACACACAAGACGACGACTCTCCTCTGGTGGTAGGAAACCACCATCATGAATAAACAAGAGAACACAACATCAATGTAGTGTGATCACAGGGAGTTCTTTAATGTGAGCAGATTAAACAACGTTTCTGCACCCTGTCAAACGGCTCTGACTCCAAGCAGCAAGCCAGCTGTTACACCACACATTAAGAGGATTTACCTTCCTCTGTGTGCTTGGAAACAGGTCCCTTCCATCCACCTATCTCTCCTGTTATCTGAGAGGTGAAACTTTTACACAGAAGTGTGCTCAAATGCCTAATATGAGGCATCTCTGGTTAGACTATAATAAATGTACCATTTCAAATGTGAATTTGTCATAGATTGTATAAAATACAAAGTGTTATGTTAACATAGGCTTTGTCCACTTCCTCTTACTCCAACCATGGCAGTCAAATAAATAGGCAAAGGCATACATCCTTACACATGGGATGGGCATTTTAAGCCATATCAGTATTCAAATATTCTATAAAAAAATATTTTAGGTAATCGATTAACTGAAATAAAAAGATAATATTACAAAAATTGGCTTTAGCGTACTCGTAATGTAGCTCGCCTTCGCCAAACAAACCTACTCCTTTTCCAATTTCGAAACATTTCTTACTCTGACACTCTTCCACATTTTGGAGAGATTTTCTCTCTCTTTAAAGCGCATGTGTTTGTATTGGGGATCCAGCATACTAGCATAGAGCGCTCACTCTCGTGCCTTTAGTCTGCGCACTGCCTGCAAGTTTAAACTATGTGATGCAGAAAGGGGGAGAAACACAATGTATCTGATGTATTGCAATTGTGTTTTTTCTTTCTACTTTTGACATGTTTTAATGGCATTGGTATACACGTTAAATAAACAAAATGTAATAAAAATAGCTAGTGAATAACTACTCAAATACCCACATAATTTCAAATATTCGAATAACCGTGCCCATCCCTACCTTAGACTTGAGCTCAGATATATATATATATATATGTAATATTTTTTCAGACAATGTTTAACGTTATAGATTCATATGTGCTACATTTGTACTGTTTTGTTCATTTTAGACTACAAGTATAAAACGTCAGGGAAATTAGTAGCTGGCATCATCCAAAACACCAAAACACACATGCTGTACTCACCTAAATCCAGCTATTTCTAAAGGCCTTGCTAAACTGTTACTGTACTTACTAATGATATCTGAACCTGAAACAAGCAGATAAGCGGATATTACATAGACCTATATCACACTTAATCAGAGATTCCTGAAAAGCTTGCCAGCAAACTGCTCTTAGAGGAATTGCTAAAATATAAATCCTGCACCACCCTTCAATAAATTGTAGGCTTGCAACTAAATTTAATCAACATGGTAATGCTTGTACACACGGACGATTTTCATGTTATTCAAAAGGCCCACAAAGTCCTTCTCATACCCTCATCCATTATATTCTGTCCATGTGGCGTGCATTAGTCCAGCCAACTGGTGCCATCTCTATCAAGTGGATTAATCACATCTGAATCATTAAGCTTAGAGGTCACTTCTCAGTTAACAGGGACAGAGAATATACCAAAGGAAGCTGGAGACATACAGATTAGTTCCCGATAATTAACATTGGAGTCTCCATGCTTATTCAATAGGTACTTAAACCAAGAAAACTAATATATCATCAGAATAATATGAAGAAAAACACTGCATTACCAGCCTTGATTTGAATCTACTTAATAGCTAGCTAGGCTGTATTTGTGCATAAGTGAGTATCCACGTATCCTGAGGATAGACCACTGACTGCAGTCACATGAAAATGTAGTTGTATGGTGAGTAAATAAACAAATACGTCCCCCTGTATATACTACATAGAATAACAGATAAACTGCCTGTGAGACAAATAACCGATCTGTAACTAAATCTAAAATCCTTCCCCACCCCCACCTAACAGTTCCCTGGTTTTTACTAGGCACACTGCCCCACAGAGAGCTGCATGTGCTCAGGGGCAGAGTTCATAGCCTCTGGGATGCTGAAGAGAGAAGTCAAGTTAATTTGGTGGTACTTCACCAGAGCGCAACTCGTTCAGAAGGTTTCTCTTTATAAATTAAGTAGGCCTGGCAGTAAAGACCTTAAGTTTAAGTAGATGGAGAATATTTCGTATTACCAACTCAACTAATCTTCCATTTGAAAAATCATTTCAACAAAAATTGTTGAGGGATTTCAACAGTTTGTCGGATCTCTTTCCCTACAAAATATGGCTGGATAAATTGTTTACGCCTACAGACTTGTCAATGCCTGGAATGCTTTATACCTTTGAGTTTGGGCATGATCATTGTTCTTTCTTTCACTTCCATTATTATTGATTGGGATTATTTTTAGATGATTGAGAGAATCTAAATCTTTCACACATTACACTGACCTGAGCAGAAAAAACATTAAAGGGATCTTTTAACTTCTTGGTAAATAAGATATGTTCCTACTTACCCTTAGTCATAAGAGGTGATTGATATCAATGTTCTTATGAGTTATTTAGGTAAGTAAGCACGTAACCAGTAGTTCCAGCTAGCATGGCTCTGTCAAGAGCAAACAGATTTGCGGTCAGACTTATTGTTGCAAGGCTGCTTACCCAACACAAGGTAAAACTATAGTTCTGCCTTGCGTATCTCTTTCAATAACAACGTCTAGATTTTACATTTTAATTTCTACACGTGTGAAATACAGAAAATACAACATGTAAACAGCAAAGCTTTGGAGTTTTTCTAAGGTGTAGCCTACATTTCTGTCACTTTGGACGGATCCATGCTAGTCGGAACTACTGGCTCACAGTCATTGTGCTAAGCTAGGCAAAATGCACCTACCTATTTAACTCATTATTGGACGTACAATCATAACATTGATATTGATCATCTCCTCTGACTATGGGTAAGAAGGAACATATACTATTTTCCAAAAGTTGAAGTATCTCTTTAAGTTTTAAAACAATGCAATAAGCTCACAAAAACAGACAAATAGGGGTGCCCAAGGTCACATGTTCAATACTGTATCAACAATGTAACACTTTGGTGAAAACAATTAATTATGATACCAGTGCTCATCATAATTACCAACATTCCATCTCTTCATGCCCCACACATTGCTCACCCGTAACTCCATTTTTCTTTTTGTCGGTGTGTATTCTTCTACCACTCGCCAATATGATGGTGTGGAGTTCCCAAGCCTGCCTCGAACAACTTCAAAACGCAATCCTCACTGGCACAAGTGACCCACCGAATTTCTTGGGCCTTGGCAAATTCCGAGAACCGGAACCAAACAACAAAGAAACACTGCGCTAAAGCCCCTGTCCATTCAGAACGATAGGAACACTTGATTCAACAAAATACGCTATCGCTGTACTAATTTTCATGGCCAAATCGTCAAAGCACTGTTCTCAAAAACACTCGTCTGCTGCTATTCCTGGAATTAGTCCATTTGTAACTCCGATAACGTATCACCAAAGTGCACAGGTAGATTCAGTGAGTTCGCCGTTAACAGACTCCGCTTCCTCTCCCACATACACACGCGCTCTCCCCCTTTCATATGAACACACTCCACGTTCTCCCAATCGCTCACTCAGTCTCTGTAAAGCCCCCCGCCCCCCCCCCCCCTACTCCCCCCTCCCTTCAGCTGTTCAACAGACGCATCCACATGGCTGACCTAGTCTTGCTTTATTCAGACACTAGTGAAGGCGAATTACCCCCTTCTGCCCCCACCACACCAAAAAGCGAACAGAACTAAAACATGGACTGGATTCTAATTATCGTTAGGACAAAGAGACACCAATGGGATTCGTGATTGGTGAGTGATCGTAACTGTCCGGGATCTAGTATCTCTTTGAAACAGCACCTTCCTGAAACAGTCTAAACCAAATATCTTACACAAGATCAGTCGCTCTATTTGAATAATAATGTAATACTGGTGAGAGGAAAAGCAAGGAAGACATGCACACAATTGCCAACGTTTACTATTCTGCTTTTAAGTAACGAATGCTCAAATTGCACCTAAGAAGCACATCTTTAAACATAGCGGTAGTTATCTATTGGTCATTATTGGGACATACACCAATAAACAGTTATTACTAATGAAACACAATAACATAAATGTTATTACTTCGATGTGTAGCTCTGATTTGCATACTTCCATATAAATTAATCAATAAATTAACTCCCTCATACACATTGAGATGGCAGGAAGAAGAAAATAAACTGAATTAGTAAGAATTTGGCAAATGGCATGTGGATTTCTTGTTATGTTAGCACAATTATGGCCTGTTAAACATTAACAGAACTATACATTTTAAATGTAAACAACTCGTTATTGACTAATCTAAATGGATTATTAAAAATATATCCAGCACCACTTATAGCATATTTGGACAACAAAGATGTAGCTTAGATCTCCTGAATTCTAAAGGAATACATTTTAGGTTGAATTTTCACAAAGCTTGTGATATATAATTTTTTTTACTTAATATCATGAAAACTGATATTGGATCATTAGAAAAAAAAATATTATCCAAAGCATGGGATTACTTTTTATTAAGCCAAAATGAACAGATTGCTAGAAACTAAGAATCAATAGACATGTGAACTGAGGGTGGTGTGTGTTAGTCAGGCATTGTGCTTCAGACAATGTTGTTGGCCTTTTGAAGAAAATAAAAAAACAGGGGGTGAGGGGTGGCAAACTAGTGCTCTTCCAAAGGGGAACCACATCAGTCAACTTGTGCTTTAGTACAAGTTATAGTATACATTTCAGAGAGTTCATGTCCATTACATGAAAATCTGTACACAGCTTTGTCCCCTTCTTCCAGGGTCAACGATTTATTCTGGAACAGGAATACACTTCACAACGACCTTATGCGAAGCAAAGTGTTAAGTATTGTAAAAAATTACCCATAGCTCAAACACAGCAATCATGAAAGGCCAATTCAACCATTTTGAAATAAAGAACTTCACACTTCTACATTTACCTGAGGGTTCACATGAGCGAAAAATGCAGAAAGCCAGCCAGGCCAATCCCAAACATTTGAGTGGGCTTAAATTGGCCCAAGACAGCACTAACGGGCAAACTGTGAATCGTACAGGCAGAACAAAGCTGGCCTAGCTACTCAGGGAGGCACCCCTCTGCAGATGAGATCCCACCATCAGGCAGATGAGAATTCCACCTCCAGGATTTCACAGCTTCTCTGTTTATCACATGGCTCTGTCAAGTTGGGCACCATTAACCGATAATGAAAGGAGACAACCAGAGCTGTTACAAGCAAAGCACTCTACATTCTACAGGCCTAATCATGTACAGTATATGGAAAGCTGACTGTGTCTATTCGATTCTGTTCAGCATTTCAACTGCCCATCACAATATCTTTTTTTTTTCTTGAGTGCTCCCTGCTTCTGCTACCAAGCTTTCACTTGTCCAAGCAAAAACTTGTATACTTGGTTCTGAATTTATAACAGTGCCCAAAAAATTTAAGTGAACATTTTATCCTCACAGTGATGCTGAAGATGCATTGAGAACAGACAAGCTGGGTAAAAATCAATCAATCAATAAATTAATACATCAATTAATTAATTGATTAATTAATTAAGTCATGTAAAAAACATTTATTTTTGTAGATAATACACTTTCTAAGGGTATAATAACCAATATAATAAGGGGTAACTTAGAAAAATCAGGGCTCGGCTGACCAGAAGTGTTTACTTTTACTTAGTGATTCATTGCCAGAGAAACACAAGCCGCTGGGAGACGCTCTCAAAGAGAAAGCCCAGCATAACTAATAAGTTAGCCAGTAGCTCAAACAACAGTAAAGGGGACATGGATGAGTGAGCCAAGCTCCTGTGAGACTTGGCAAGCCTCAGAAGCCCCGGCCTCTTAAGCACTCATATCTAGTAACCTTATATATTCACCAGGGAAGGGACAAGTTGAAGAAAAGGGGGATCTGGAGAAGAAAATAATGGTGCACAGCAGACAGGGGGGGGAAGCAGCGGTGTGTGTTTGGGGGGGAGCGGTTGGGTGTTGTGGGGTTCAAAAGCTTGAGTTTTCCCTTGACATGACTAAATCTCAACAATTCAGTCTGCATCGCAGGTGAGACATTAAGGCTGTAGTAGCATAGAACTGTATAACATTGGGTTGTCAGGAAAGCATTTTATAGGAACAGTTGTTTCTGGTATTAAGTAAAGATGTTTGAGAAGGCCAAATGGGTCCTATACCGCTAAAGGAACAAAGATGTAATACAGCTTTACTGTTTTTCACAGACCACGTGTATAGACTGCTTTGCTTTTGACAAGCTGGAAAAGCTTGACTTTAATGTACTCACTGGCCTTTTAGCCTCCGGGTCGCAAATAAGTACTTTACAAGTATGGGTACTAGTCCAAAAGAAAAACAAGATCTTAGATAGCTGATCAAAAAAGGGACGTACTTAAGAAGATTGCAAACATTGAAGAAATAAAATGCAGATACCGGCCAATAACTTTAAATGAAAATGTGCTTTAAATGGTACAACTACAGGCTTGTGACATAGAAAACAGTTAGTGTAAATTAAAATGGAAAGAAAAAGCCACAATATGTTATAAACTACACTTTTCTGTATCGTAACAATCGTATCGTAACTCCCGGAAGGTGTCAAAAACAGCACTTGAAATCAAGATGTTACTTTGAAGACAATCTATTGAGACAAAGACTGAAACTAGCCCATTCAGGAGCCCTAACCAACGTGCTACCTAGCAAGTCTTTATCTGGGATCATTAACAAAGTTGTAAAAATGTGAGTGAAGCCAGAAACCTTTTTTCACTCTAGGCAATCAGTTCAGTTCATAGGCTCACATAGCCTTCTTGTTTACTTAGCCATTCACAACTACATTTGGCAAGCTCACAATACTCAAACAAGACACTTGTACATGTGTTGATCTTCTTTGCCAAGCTACATAAAACCATGGTGAGTGCAACTTGCCTACCTCTGCCATTTAGTAAAACTAATGCATATAAAATCGGTATAAATATTATTCCAGATGATTCAACAGCGACCTGGTAAACAGATTGAATGAAGTGGACATAAGACGTAAACATTTGCACTCCACAACCCTTAAAGAGAACTACTGCTCAATCTTAGTCTCAACTGTTATAATCAAGAAAACAATTATACAGAACTTTATAGCCTACCTTATTGGTTTAAGATCACCATTTGTTGGCAAAAAAAAGTTAAATAAAAAAACAAAACACTTCAGTCGTCAACAATGTCCTGAAAACATACTAAGGAGTGTAACTATTCACTTTATTTATGTATATTGTTTTCAGTCTGAAATTTTACGTTTAAAAAAAAATAAACAAATATGGTATGTGACAAAATTTTTAGATACTAATAGAATGCCTTAAACCCACAAAGAAACAATATGACCTAGACATTAAAGAGTGATAAATAATCACAAAGGAAGTGGCCAATGGTGCAAATAGATTCCGCAAGCAAACGAAAATGTAAAGTAGAGTGTGTGGTTACAATCTCTAAACTAATCTGCTCAGATAGCCACTGTCTCCTACATTTTATGTGTAACACATGGACGCCTCACCTCCATAGACTGCCCCCTGATGGACAGAAGAAAGATGCACAACTTCTCATGCACAAATCTAAAATAATTGGTCGCAATGTGGTACGCAATTATATCAATATAGAATATTAAAAAAAAAAGAGTATCTTGACTCATCAAGTTGCTAAATAATAGTGTGATTACACGTAACCTTTCCCCTCTTACGTCTCCAACTCCATGGCTTATACGAAAATCTATTATTCTATCTGGTTACGCTTAACTGCTTTCATTGTGTTAGCTAATGATTCGGGCTTCCAGTTTACAGATGGCTGGTGATAACTGGGGATGGGTTGTTGAATTTATAATAGGTCCGAGAAGAACATCAACTATAACGAGCATTAAGGACATAAAACATCTTACAAAAGGAAAGAAAAGCTCATTTAAAAGGGCACTTTGGATATACAGTATGTGATGAAAAATCTTGTACAGAAAGCAGATGAGAGATACAAAGGAAAAACAGATGATTCAAAGTTTTGAACTAAGACGCGAGTCATAGCAATTTGACAACCTGTGATTTTGTGTTCAAAGCGAAATGTGTGGCGGTAAAGAAGCCAGAACAGACTGATAGACAGCCAAGACAAACCTGTAACTACCATTGTATTAATACATCAACAGATTTGGTGTAAAAACATACTATACTATACTATACTATACTATACTATACTACAACATCCAATGGTAGCATTCCTTTTCAAACAACGGTCTTCAAGAACAGGTTGTTAACATGTTTAATCCTGATGAAGAACCTTGACAATTCATTGCCTAGCCATCTGTGTCATTGGGGAAGCGTAACTTCTTTTTAGGGGGAGCAAATGGTGCACAGTTTGTTTGCATACATTTTGCATAATATATACTACATTTAATATTGATGTGTTTAAAAGTGAGTATGTGGGTTGTTTGTTGTTCACGCGTCATTGAACAGGCACACATATCACGTAGCCATTTCTTGCAGCCAAACTATCTTTATGAGTGCAATAGGAGAGACATGGCACAGAACTAGCACCATAAATTTGCTTGCTACCAGGAAAAAGGAAGGGATAGGTGGGGAATATGTGATGGGCAGCCATAGCTCTTTTGGTTTAGCAAACATCAGCAAGAGGACAGGGACACAAGGGAAAACACATGAAACCAATTACCAAACTGTTTTAGTAACCCCATACCATAGTGCCGTATCATTACTGTCACTTGTACATTCACAAAATTAGAAAACATAAGCACAAACTTATGATTTATTTTGTATAAAATACAAATGTTGAAACGAATGGACAACAACAAATTAAAAGGTGGAAGAACTACACAGATATACAGAACTACTCAAAGAGGGCTATGAAGCATGATGCTACTTGAGGAAACAAAGATTAGCGTGTAACAGTTAGGCTAATGCAACAAAGTGTGAAAATGGCAAACGTGAAAAACTTGTTACATAGGGAATTTAGTACACAGTGATGGGAAAAGTGTGCTTTCCAGGAGGACTACATATTTTTGAAGTGGGAGAGGAGAGAAACTGAGGTGGTGGGTGGCGGGACCAGAATAGACAATAATAGGTACAAAGGGGGAGGAGAAAGAATTCGTTGTACTAGCCGTTGTCGCAGAGCGTTTTTGACTAACCTTGACTGCATTCACCTCCTCTCTCCTCCACACTGCTGCTCAACAAGCACTGACACAACGACACTCTGAGGGGAGAAACACAAAACAGACGAGAGAAAATAAAAAAAAACATGAATAATGGGTAAATGGAAGAAAGTGATATGAGCAAACAAAAAAGGCTGACTCATTTAATAACGTCTAGACTGTATCAATGCAGTTACTAAACTAAACTTATTGCTGATGTTTTAGTGTTTTTGACATTTTGAACACTGTACTTATAAACTCGGTAAGCAATCCCACACTCATCTCCTATGAAAGTTGTCATGACTAAGACATAAAGGCACACAGGGTCCGAAACTAACACCGGCCACAGGCGGGTATATTTTACGGTTGATGAGTACATATCTGAAGGCTACCGGCCACACTGGCAGGTAAACGTTTGTGACAAAATTGTTAAGTAAGTAAGTAAGTAAGTAAGTAAGTAAGTAAATAAATAAATAAATAAATAAATAAATAAATAAATAAATAAACAAACAAACAAATAAGTAAATACATAAATAAAACCTTTGCGGAGTTGGAGAGCCTTTACTTAATTTTTGCCTCACTTATGCTCGCGCTGTTACTGTCCCCCGCTTTTTGTGTCGGAGTTTGACACGTACACACATACTCGAGCTATACTCACTATGCCCACTGCGTGCCCCCTGGTTGTTTCAACCAAGAATTCCAGCTAGCATCAACTCGAAACAATTACTTGCCACCGGTCTCAAGCTACTTAGTGATGGTTTGTCTTTGAGCTGTAACCTACTGGTTCATGTGAAATCAGTTTCTAAACGTCATATATCCTATCGAAGCCCTGTCATTTATGACCAAATGCAGTGACAATAGGAGTCGTAAGAGGCTGGCTACTGTACAACTAGGCTATTATATCTGGAATTGATTCACTGTTAATTTAACTAATACAGAAAAATATGATTGATTTGTTTTTTGCTCTTTCCTCTTATTTACGTTTGAATGCAACATAATACCTTAACTCAATACAATGTAGGCCTACTGATACTAATGTAGGCTATATGTGACACAAAAATTTATTATTTTGGCCGTAGAAAATATGATTGGCCGTAGAAAATATGATTGGCCGGTAGATTTTTTCATCTACCAGTCCACTTGGCCGGTGAGTCAAAAGTTAATTTCGGACACTGAAGGCACACGTAAACAACTCTCCACCCCCGTTATCCCATGAGAAATATAAGGACAATATTTTCAGTAGGGGGAACAACACATTTCTTAGGGAAAAGGGTTGTCTGAGCTGATGGCAAACACCAATCAAGCACTTCTTGTTATTTTGGTGTAGCTAGATGACTTTCCCATTGGAACATACCAAGTAATTGCTAATAATTAAACAAAATGGCTGTTTCTTTACGTATGGACAACCATATTTTTCTTTATTGTCATGTTTGTTTATTCAATTGAAAAATGAATGATGGTAAATAAATTAGACCTAAACAAAAACATCTTTGTCTGAGACTTCCCTTTATCTTCACTTTCACCTTGGATCTTTTTCAAATGTTTTCTCTGTGAACCTCAGATGAGAAGAGGCCCTAATCTATTCAACCACTAGTACTAGGGATGTAAGAGTAGATTACTTGGCTAATTAAAAACTACAAACGAAGCATCTAATCGATGATATGAAATGCTATTGACGCCAGTTACAATAAACTGCTAAAAAACAAGATAGCTTAAAGCTAAACATGGACCTTCACTGCAATCATTGTTGGTCCACGAGTCCGTACTCTCTTTGACGGGAGCAGTGTGGAGTGATGTGGATGATGAGACAATATGGCTTCTTCATTTTCAGAAGACTCGACTTGATCTCATTATGCAATCCAAACACAGACACACAGCGCACACACACACACACATAACACCCTAGTCAGCCCCCTCGACACCACAACCCAGCATCCCTTACTGAAATCCCAATCCTTTCGTGCTGCCCCTGCCCTCGTGGGCTAACATCAAAGTTAAGAAGGCAGATGTCATAACTAAGCCGGCCACTCTGTCCACCATGTGCTCCTCAGAAAGCTGTTCCTATTCACATATTATACCAAGATATGCCACATTGTTTAATACCGTGTTGATAGTGGAAAAGAATCAAATGCACTAGGCTTTGTGCCAAGAACACAAATGAGCTGATAGAGTGTAGGAGAAAAACAAGATAATAGTGATTACATCTAATCCATTCCACCCAGGGATGGTAGGTAGCCCCTCTGGTGTAAACACACCTCAGGGGACACTTGAGCTAGGCCTACTCTCTAGCAAAGCACATGAGTGGGACTCAGGAGATAGCCCTGATACGAAACGAAATGCTTTTCTGTAATTGAGTCCTTACTGGTGTCATAATAGTGAACAAAGCAATGTTTGGTAAGAAGGAAAAATAGTCTCTGATCTCAAAATGGCTGCTGTTGTTATCACAGCTAACCCTAGCTGTATATCAGCCCCAGAGAAGCGATTACCTAGTGATAAGTGCACGTTATGAGGCAGATTCATTAACCTTTGGCAAATCAAGCGTGTAGGCTATTATGACTAGTCAAGCGTGGCTTCTCAATACCTCCTCAGGAAAAAAGGGTTGACGCGAGAAATAATAACAAAACGGCAGTGTGACAAGAGAGAAGCTCCCATAAATTAAGCACATTGAGCTATCAGAGGTAGACGCATCAGCACCCCATATCAGTCAGTATCACCAGGGAGCCCCACAGTTTGGCCTTGGCTATTGTACTGAAGATGGAGAAACCTGGGCAGACTCATATTTGGAAATATCCCGCAATTAGCTCCCTCTAGTTATCACAGCAGCAACTTTTAATAAAGTTTATCCACAGTTGCCCCACATCAAGTCACCGACCAGCTCCTTGTTGTCTTAAAAGAGTCAACTGAGGTCATATCCACACGCAGCTCCTGGTACTTTTAAAAACTGAGGTTTTTCTCCCTCGTAAAAAAAAAAAAATCCACCCTGGCCGGCATTTTCCAAAACTTCAGTGACGGAAAATGCTGTTTGCGTTTGGACAAAAGGCCAAAATGGATAAAAAAACCTCAGTTTTCAAAAGTACCCGGCTACGTGTGGCCAGGGCCTGAGACAACTGTCCCAGCTGTACTGCTGCTAAGAAGGTTTACAAGACAGTAGGTGGGTTTCTTATCAGGACCCAGTCTCTTGTATAATTATCATAAGATATAGGCTACTCTCAAGATTATTCCACAGAAAGATTTAGACAGGTTAAGTAGCCTCGGACAGATTAAAGCAGATAATGAAATCGCCTTAAGGCAGCTTACAAAGTTAACCTAATGGTTTTAGTTCACTCTCTCTAAAAACAAACTGTGCATAACCAACAGCGCAGGTGGAACCAGCTCTAATTTCCCAAAGTGTCCCTATAAAAAGAAAAGAAGGAATACAACCATTACTTCTCCATGTTATATAGGCTCATGCAGCAGGTAAAATGCACACACGGAGCTCACCGCCTGACACTAGCTTCGCTGCTCAGTGGTGGCTCTATAGCTGGTGAGTGGAGGAGAAATGAACCTTGTTATGTGTCCTGACACCTCACCCTGCACCCCAGCAAATAAAAACATGCCTCTCACTTACTGGCTGCCTCCACTCAGAGCCCATGCATCAGCATTACAGAGGTGCAGCCTAGGTCAACTCGATTTCCTGCTCCTTTTATGGAGTATCAAAATCACAGCGAGAGGGCACCAGGAGAGATGTAGAAAAAGTATTTCAAGGATGTAGGACTTGAGTGTGAAGTTGTGTTTTACCAGATATACTAAGACAAATCACAAGTGCCAATACATATTATCATTGCAATAATGGAAAGAGTGCAGTCCAACAAAGTGTGAACATAACATTTTCAAATCCAGCCTGCTGAAACCTATTTGCTAAATGTTGTGCAATTGTTAGGGAATATGGAGAAGTAAGCCTGACAGTTTTCAGGAAATAATAATTTACTATACAAAACATGAATGAGTTGCTGACTAAAATCAGCGACATACCTTAATTTAATAGCCTGACTAACTGTAGCTAACTGTAAATTGTTCATGTAGGAAAGAATGTGCACGCCCCAAACTCCCTTGCTGTGTTTACTTGTTTGTCGATCTGAATGAGAAGTTATTTCGCTGCCTGCTTTGGTAGTTTGACATCCTCAGACTCAGAGCTTGGGGAAATAACATTTATGCTGCAGCAAATTCATTTAATGGCACAACAACCTCATCTATTCCTCATACATAATAAGAGAGAGGGGGGGGGATCCTTGAGGTGTTACAAAATGGCTGTGCTGAGCTCTTAACAGCCTCTATTCTCTCTGCAGGTTGAATGCATCGAGAACCATCACCCACCTTGGATACCTGCCTGTAATTTGTAGTAAACTCTGACCTGTTGTGAAAAGCCAGCTGCCTCTTTTGCTTAACCTTTTACAGTGGCAGTGCAATTGCCGTGTGTGTATATGAGTGCAAGTTTAGTACGCAGGCCTATGTCTTGTGTGTGTTAGCATGCCCAAGGCATTCTGATAGCTTAGGTTTCTTGCCGGTTGTAAGATAAAGAGCAACGACGATAAAGAGAGCCTGGAATTGAATAGCCCATCTCCATCTTGTTTGTAGGGTTAGGGTTAACCAGACAGAGGAGGACCGTCTTGCCACACTTCTGTTGACTAACATCATAGGCCAACAGCCGTTTTAACCGCAGTTCCAATCCTTTCAGGCTATTTAAAGAGCCCGTGACCCGAGCGTGCAGGGCTGGTTGAGCTGTCTTCCAGTGACACAGGAAGAGCAAGCCAGTGAATGACACCCCTGCTTCCTCTCATTCACAGCATTCCACAGAGAGCTTAGCAGCTCTACCTTTGTTTGAGCCCTCTACATCCAAGGATGTTTCCTACGCCAAACAAGGCCAAGCCCTTTATACACAGCGAAACATCTGCCCCTTCCCTCCTTACACAACAAAACACGGCATCTGGAGCCTTTGCCGACTTTGAAGGGATACCTAAGAGTGTAACTGACCAAACATAGCCTGCACTCTACCATCGAGAAAAAGCATGGCCGAGATCTAGCCTCACCTGTTTGTCAGCCAAATACCGGACAATGCTTAATATTGAGGTTAAGAATCCAGTTTTTGTGTCTCTAGCCCAATAGCAAGGACAACGTATTAGGACTGTGTCGCTGGCCGCATCCGAATGTTAAATAAACGTTTTCTTCAATCTGTATGAAACCCTTCCTAAGATTGTTTCCCAATGATTTGGTTTGTCCGGCCTCTTCTCACCCGTGTCTGACACAACCCTATGAACTTCCATCATCCCCCTTCCCCCATCTCGAAAATAAAAAAACATCATTCCCAACAACATAGCTCTCAGCAGACCCTGGGGCAGGGTGCAATTAAAAAAAAAAAAGCCAGGAGCTCAACCATGTGTCACAGGGTCCCAGCTGGGTTCTGCCTCTCAGGAATCGTGAAAAACAATTAACAAACAATAGCACTAGCGTAGAGTGGGTATTTTGGACCAAATATCATTCCATTCATATCAAGTTGGTGTGGGCAACAATCACTGCAATCAACGGATTGGCTTCATAAGAGCTGTAACAGACCTGGTGCTGATCACCTTAAGTCATTGACATAATGGCATTCATATTTATAGCAACCTGCTTAACTGACTGTAGGTTACTAATGCGCACATACACACAGCACTGTTCTGATGTCAACCAATAACGAGAATGCCCTCCCTGTGTCTATGCTCTTTAGCCTCTCTACACTCTTCATGTGAAAGCCTTCCACTCTGATTTTTCTCTCTCTCCATATCCACAGATTACCTCTCCATCTCTGCTTCTTGTGGCACTGAAATATGTAACATGCACACCTTTAGACACGAAGTAGACATGCTTTTATTCTCTCCAGATAGGCTAAGAAGTTGCATTGAGTGTGTAGAAGGCATTGGGGGGTTGTAATAGGTGGTCAACCGTATTAAATCATTGTCTTAAGAATACTCCCTTGGTGGTCCTTGGCTGTGTTATTTCTCGGTCAGGGTTCAGTGGTTCCCATACTCCCAGATTCAGACTAGCTAGCATTAGCCTAGTGCTAAGCTTAGCAACTGTCAGGGGAGTTTCCACTCAATTAGCCCAAGGTAAAGTAACGCCTGGCACGGTGGCAGAACTGTGAATACATGACTTCTGTTGTTAAGGGCTTATAACATTGGAACCAAGACCATTAAACAGAAGTCAAACACATGTGCCAATCAACAGCCAGTCAATATGTGGTTGACAATGAGTATATATTTCAGAGCTTTTCAACCTGCTCTCTAAGAAAAATGGTTAATAAAAATCGAATGTGTCAACAGCAGCACAAAAAGTGCCAGGTTTCATGTGCTGTCTGCTGAGCTCCAGTGTATTGAAAAGGGCTGATGGATGGCTTCACTATGGCCTGTCCACCTCTCTCACTGATGAGACATGTCAATATAAAGACACATGAATGCTGCGGCCAGTCCTCCATTTTCTCCCCTCCTCCATTTCTCTCTCCCTCTCAATCTCCGCCCCTGTCACGGCCAGCCAGAATAGAGCCACATATGCGACACACAGAATTCTGGGTCTGGT
This sequence comes from Galaxias brevipinnis, assembly GCA_036023535.2. Taxonomy (NCBI): domain Eukaryota; kingdom Metazoa; phylum Chordata; class Actinopteri; order Galaxiiformes; family Galaxiidae; genus Galaxias; species Galaxias brevipinnis. The sequence continues at coordinate 4,923 of JAVQIZ010133873.1, read as the reverse complement.
GTGTTTTATCTGGTGTGACAGCTTTTGCTGCTGTCGAAATCAAACATGCCGGCACAGGAAAAGTCAGCATTCCCTTTAATAAACTGCCAGGGAGAACAGGATAGAGTATAAGACGTGACCAGCTCTACTCTACTGGGCTAGGCTCAACGGGCAGTAGAAAGGAGACAATATATTGATAGGGAGAGCACTCCTTCAGGCACAAGGTGGTATTATGCTGCTCAAGCAAGCTTAGGCATCCAGCAACATTGCACCTAGCCGTCAACGCCGACCTGTCAGGGGGAGCACTGGATGCCAGATATAGTCGATTAGAAGCCTAGGTGAGGAGTAGACACTGGTCAGCTCTGTCAGCAAAGAAGGTCCTCCCACTCACATTTAGGCCATATCCCACAAGCTGTTAGACAATTAATGACTAGCTCTTCGTCATGCTTTCCATTAGAATAAACCTATGCAGCTTTGGGAAAACAGGAATAGCTCAGAGCTCATCCCTTTATCACCAATGTAAAGTAAAATGATTTAGGACATTCCCCCCTTCTTCCTCCACACACACACACCAAGGGTGCAACTGGGATACACAGGACCTTTCACCCTGGCACTATGTCAGAAAGTTGGGGGCAGGGCTGCTGAATATACTAATGCTATGCAACACTAAAGAGTAAAAACTCTTAATACCTGGTCACTGCAATACTTTCCCTACAATACTTTCCCTATGTAAAAACAATACACCACTTCTCTACTGTAACACAAATCAAATTGGAATGCATGTAGGCTATAGGGCTATTAATCGACCCCTGAAATAATTTGAGCCTATGCTCATGTTCATCCCATAGTACAGGGTTTTGCAATGATACAAAAAAATTTTTTTTAACTTGAGGCAAAGTAATATTATAATGATATTTAGATCATATTAATAAACAATATATAACAACAGCAACCATAATACAACTGTTTAGAATAATGACATAAAAACACTGCAGCAAGGCCAACACTTGGTGAACATAAAACGTTTGAGGCCTATACTGTCGGCCAACCGATAAATTGGTCAGGCTCTAAAAGTAACTTGTTTTGAAAGAGAAAATTAACTAAGTAAGACATTATTACTAAAGGACAGTGTTATCTTCAGGCTGTTGTGCTGTAATAACTGATAACAATTAAATTAAAATGGGTGAAGTATATATATGGTATGTTTGCCTGTAAAAGAAAACAATCCATAATCGTACTAATAGAGACAAAGAAAGAATTACACCAAAAAATTATCCTATTCCCCTTGAGGGTATGTAGCTTTTTCTTTATCAGTGAGTGTGGTATTTCCACAAAACCTGGAGTGCATTCCTGGGTGAGAGGTGGAAGAAAAGTGAAAATTAGTGATGGAGTGTGGGCTAATATAGGGGGTAAAGACAGTAATGAAGGTGGACATTTGAGAACAGTGGAAGTGCTACAGAAGAGAGAAGCCGCCAAGTGAGGGTGAGCGTAACCAAGAAGGGGAGTTCATGGACTCGTTATTATCTTGATCCTCAATATGGAACTAGTTAGCCAGAGTTTGCTCATGGTACCTCAGTCAATGTATAAATAACTAAATTAGTCTTGTCAGGTTATTTCATCACCCTCTCTACCACTCTCTTCTTTCCCCAATATCTTAGCTACTCAAGATACAGATTCAGACAGAACCAATGGCCTAAATCACATTCCCAGCACATAACCCCCTTGTCCCTATGCACACACACACAGAAACCTTCAATGGTGGTGCATTATATGCAACTCACAATAATCTGCTGTATTTTCCTTTAGACTTTCTCCTCCTGAATGGTAGGAGCTCTCAAAACACCTTGACATCAAACACGACATCATCACTATTAGATTACACCAATACCTTCCTATAGGAATTTAGGAACAAATTGTAACAAATTGGCCAACGATGCAACAGCATCTAGTTCAGTTTTAATTCAATCGAAAAATGATCAATATTACTGTATTTAATAAATACAATAATCTTTCATTAAAGATGTAGACAGACAGCAGCGGCGAGGCAGGGGTGCGAACAAGGGAGGGAGGCTGGCATAAATGATTCATGGTTTGATATCTCTTCTGTATAATAGGCTCCTCTGGGGAGCCACTGGGCTCCACTGCAGAGCTGCCTGCCTGTTCACACTCCTCTAGCCAGCCTGCTGCTGCTGCTGCTGCTGGAGATGAAAAGCCTTGTCTGCCATGAAAAGCAGATCAGTGCAAACAGAGTGGGGACACACAAAAGAAAAAGACTTGATTCAATGTCGCCTCACAAACTATCAAAAGGCAGGGATGGAGAGGGAATAAGAGAAGGAAATTTAAATCCTTCTGTGTGAAACTATGAGAGTACCTATATGTCAATTTAGTGCAATCAAAAATGCAAGATTTGCACACAAAAGTGTTGTGGCAAAATATTTTTTTAGTTAATAACAAAATAATTGACATTGCAAATAAAAAATGTATAACTTTCATTGCAAAATAATTTCATACACGTTTTCGGACATTTTCCCACTTCTGGTCTCAACCTAACATAATTGTGAACCAAGACGTTTTGCAACACAAAATGTTTTGCAAAACGAAAAGATTGGAACATGACTTTACATGACACTGATGGGCAGGTATCTATGCCGAAGGATGAGAGACGCTTCTCTAATGGTCAGTCTCGATTGAGAGACTGCTTGGCCACACATCTGAGGAGGACAGCCAGAATCTGGTATCAAAGGTATGACGGCCCGTAAGTAAGATTACACAACCCCTTGTTTATAATGTATTATTGTTTGGTGAATTGCTAATTTTAAAGTAAGGCTTCTAGTATACTTCTAGTAGTTCTACTAGCTTAGGTTAAAACGCCTACTGTGCTAGTATACTACGGACATTCATTCCAACTGCCTAGGCCCCTAATTATAGCCAGGGGCCACAAAAAAAACATAGCAAAATTTGCTTGCAAATTAGCCTAGAAAATATAAAACACAATACACATTAGGCATAAGCTTAAACCTATGCATGTGAAACGTAAAACCTTTAAAAAAAATTTGTTTCGGCAATTGATATTGTTGCAGCAACTGATGAGATTGCCGCTCCTACTTGGGGTTAGAGATAGGCTTGCATCTGTCATTGATAGGCAACCTATTGACTTTGAATACCTGCAATTTGAATGTTTTCAGGAGTTGCAATTTCTTAGAGCTAAATGGAGCTCATGGAGTGACACAGTAATATTCTATCAAATGCATCTGGAAGATCACAAATCCTTCAGCCATTCAATATGGTGCAAGGTTTGACAAGAGTGTGGCTCTGTATAATGACAAGAATGTAGCTCTCTATGTTAATTCATAGTTTGGTGTTGGTTAGTTAGAGACCTACCCTTTGGATATCAAGAAAACAAACTTTAAATGGTTTAATACCCCAGTCAAATTGTTATTGGGAAGAGAATTAGTTTAATAATTGAATGATTAAATTGTTGTGTTATAAAATTGTAGAGCTATGTTTTATGATAAATAATCTAAGTTCAGAAATCGACCATAGTTTAGATGCAAATTCACTTAATTCTCACTTAATATCACAGTTTGAACTGCTCAGTGCATGCTCATTACAGATGTGATTGAATAAAAACGTTTAACAACAAATACTTGTGAGTTATACACAATGTGAGTTGTACACACATAAACAAATTGCAAAAGCTTACACTGCTTACTTTGGCCTTATAGCTTATTGCAGCCAAACCATATTTTCATTAAATTATACCAATGTTTACACTACTTTATCACCTAAATGCTGGATGGGAACGTTGACATGCATCTGGATAAAACTTGGCAAGAACAGCCTTTGCTATTATAATCGAAGAATAACATTTTGAGCATCTGAGGTAATTATTTCAGGTAAAAATGTGGCACGTTGGAGTATGTTACAGTCTTAATGCAAAAAAAAGCCACCAAAAATCTGTACACCGCCACTAAAAAAAATTATTGGTGGCAGTGCTGCCACTTGATTTTCGTACATGGACGAATTTGTGTGATTATTTGTTAAAAATTAATTGTTGTACCTTATTACTGTTTGTAAATTGACTTCATAAATACTCCCCAAAAAAATTTCTGCCACAAGTTTGGTGCTGCTGCCTCTAACAGAAATACTAAGTGGCAGCACTACCACCAGTGTAAAATGTTAGTCTGGAGCCCCGATCCAAGAGTGTGCAAGTAGATGTCCCTTCCAAAACATGAGGACTCCGTGGTGGGATTCAAATGGTTTCGCAGAGCATGAAGTATTTCAGCTGAGAGGGGGGATGGAATGTCTAGAACAATAACACAATAACAATAACACTCTGATCAGTGTTCTGATAGTGCTGTTCTGTGAAGAGTTGGTCCTCTTGATGAATCTTTAATGGCCGACAAAGGCAATGAATACAGACATGGTTTACTGGCAAGTAAAAAGATTGCCGTACACAATATCAGATCAGCGACACAATGTGCGCTGTTAATGTTAAGATAAGATTCCCACTCATCTTTCTTAAGGTTTGACTGAAGGTCAAATGGAAACTGACCAAATGGAGACTGATCAACAGAGAAGTGCCTCTCATCCTGCATCAGGGTCATATAAAAATCCTGTTTCGAATCTTTTCGTTTCGCTAAACATTATGTGTTGTAAAACTTGTCGGTTATGTGTTTCTTAGCTTCTAGAGCAAAACCTCAGGGTGCTTGACGAAAACCTTTTTTGCTATGCAACTTCTATATATTTTTTGTCTGCAGTGTCAATTATTATGCGATCATCTAAAAGATTTTATCACAATACTTTTTTTGGTGCATATCTTTCCGTTTTGATTGCACTAAATTCAGTAAATTGACACATAAGCACCGTCATATGAAAAATGCTACAGAGACTAGAGATATGTTTACAAAAATTTAATAAATTCACAGCCACTTTTACCCCCTC